>MSTJ01000055.1:0-64105 GCA_001956345.1 Ramalina peruviana
CCCCCCTTTCCCCCAAATAGACAGACACGCACGTCTCCTCGCTCGACATAAAGCTCTCCTCCCTAAACGCCGAACTTTCCACGCACCAAGCCAAACTCTCGCGCATGCGCGACGGGCCCGCCAAAACCGCCCTGAAGCAAAAAGCGTTGAAACTCCTGCAACGGCGCCGCGCCTACGAGGCCCAACGCGACAACTACGAACAACAATCGTGGAATCTGAGTCAGGCGAGCATGATGACGGATAATCTGAAAAACACCATGGCGACGGTGGATGTGATGAAGACGACGAACAAGCAACTCAAGAAGCAGTATGGGAAGGTGGATGTGGATAAGTTGGAGAGGATGCAGGATGAGATGGCGGATCTGATGGAGCAGGGGAATGAGATCCAGGAGGCCATGGGCAGGAGTTATGATGTGCCCGAGGAGGTGGATGAGGCCGAGTTGGATGCCGAGTTGGATGCGTTGGGGGAGGAGGCCGAAATGGAGGGGGGGATGGGGATGGGGATGGGCGTGGGGGGGAGTGAGCCCGGGTTCTTGGTGGATGAGGTGCCGCAATTTGTGGATGAGCCGCCGGGCAAGGCAGGAGGGGAACAGGTCAAGGAGGCCGCTGGGTGATGAAGAGGGAATAGGAGAGCGAGGAGGATTTCCATTGGAGACTTGTGACGAATGAAGCGTCTGTGTACGTGTATGTCTATTTGATGCTTTCAGTATCATGATGACCAAAAACGACCCCATGACCATCCCATGTGTATCTTTCCGTGAGGAAACCGTCTCTATCCAAAACGCCCTCGGGTACTATGTATCCTCCCATAACCCCTATCTACAAGAACCGACACCGTGGTCAAGAACCCGGTACGCGTACTCTCCACACCCAGCAGCCATTGAAAAGGCCCAGCTTCAATATACCAGCCAAGCCCACCCAATCATCGCGTCAATCCTATCCCTCAACGTCCTCTTCTTGATTGGTGGCCGCAACATCTTATCATGATTCCGGAACTGGCTGCCATACCGCTCCATCTCCTCTGTGGCCTCCTTGTTCAACGACGCATGCTTCTCAGCCTGCTTCCTCCGCCGCCACTCGATCGGATCCCACTTCGCAAGCCAATTCATTTCCTCGTCCTCGCGCTTCTTGTCAGCCTCTACCACGACATGCTCATACCACCGCTCTCGGGCCGCCGCCTCAGGGACGGATTCGCGTCCCCCTTGCCAGGGCGTCTTCTGCGCCTTCTGCGTCTTCTGCGCCTCCGCCGATTTCGACAGAAAGGCATTGTGGTATGCTACGGATCCAAAAACCTCGTTGACACGGTTCTTCGCCTCTGCCGCTTTGGCCTGCTCATATTGCCGTATCCGGGCATTGCGGATTGCCTCTTCGTCTTCCTCTGATTCGCTGTCCTGCCGTTTGAGCTTTGTATCACCCACCAGGTCTGAGTCGAAATAATCCGGTGTAGTGTCCGGCAATGTCGTCCCGTTTGCCAGAATTGGAGCTCCCCCAATATATGGCGAAACAAAACCTAGTCTAGGAAGTGTATAATGGATGAGCCACACGGATCCGAGACAGAGGGCCACAAGCAGAACCAATCCGCCGCAGCTCATGATATCAGAACACCTATGGCTTCTTTGGGGCGGCGACTCATTACTCCTTTGGCGTGATCTAGATCTTGAACGGTTCGGTGCCAGGGGTGCTTCGTTCAACGTGGCACCATCCAGGGAGCTACTCTCCTCAGGGATGTCAGACAGTGCAACGGTATTTTCTCCTGATGCATCCACCCCTGACTCTGGAGAATCTGTCAGGGTTGGCTCGATTGTCGGTCCATTTTGCGGCGATGACTGTGTCAGACTAGAGGCATATGACCATGGGATGGTAAATTGGAGATGATAATCTTCATGAAGTAACCCAAGCGCAATCTGAGACTCAATGGAGGTTCGTAGGGTCGAATTTGGCGCCCGATTGCGCAAGGATACTGTAGCTGGACACGTTCAGCTAGCGAAGCCTGACTCACTACATTTTGGCCTACCTGAGGGTATGCCACATTTCAACCAGCCACGCAATACCTTACTTCCCATGACAGACGGAAGTTCAAGATGGACGTCGCTTTCGAAATGCGGCCAAATCATTCCCTCAGACATTTCCCAATGAATCTCAATCTTCACAGGCGTCCCTTCCTCTGTCGCAAGGTCTTGGGGCAAGAGGTTTCGAATCAACAGAAACTGCCCATCTCCACCAATTCTCCAAGCATCGGAGTCAAAGGCTATGCGACCATTAATGAGCCAGTCTGCCATTTTCCAACCAGAGGGATTGATCACAAGGACCCGTTCTGCCTTATTGAAGATGAGTTGAAGCGTCATTGTGCAGGACACTCTGCCACCAAACGTTGGATCGACTCGTAGTTTCATACAAGTGATGGTCGATTTGAAATAGTCTTTAGACAGTGAAACTGCACAGGCAACTTTCTGCAGTTCCTGGAAACGTAATCGAACATGATCGACGTAAGCACCAGGAAATAGCCTGGGTAACAGTCCAGATCGTTCGAAGACCAGAATATTCTCGTCTCGCGCTTCCGTAGTCCATGTGCTGAGCAGCGGTCGCATCGACGGTTTCATCACAAGAGGAAGGGTGGGCTGGTGAACGACAATCCGCTCGGAGATGAGTGTACCGGATTTGGGATGCAAATATGGAGCCGGCACCAGCGTGCCCTGTTCATAAAGAGGGTACACAATCGCGAGTGAAACATTCAAGGGCCTCGCTGCGTCCTCTCTAGGTCGTATGAGGGTTAATGTAGCTGGAGGAGAGTCCAATGCCCAGTAAGACATCTCAGGTATGACGTCTTGTTCCCCATGCTTCAATGAGATGATGGCATCCGGAATACCTGTCCGGCCGACGGTGAATTGAAAGCTGATCATTTTGGAGTGCACCTCGTCGTCTGGAAAGATTGGAACAATTTCTGCTGAATAGTATATGATTATTTGATCATCTTCGAAGCGCATAGGCACAGCGTTCAGTTCACTCTTTATGTCGAATGATGGAACCTGTTCACATTTTGCCGTTTCTGTAATACTCTCGGCTTTCGATAATTGTTGCGCAAGTGAAGTGGCGGAGGAAAGATCTCGGTTCAAACAGAGGCTATGGCTCGTAGTGGGTGATTCAACGACTTCGGGTGTCAATAATCGGTGCGGAGGTCCATTGGCAGAAGAAACATTTCTGCTCAGCCAAAGTCTCGGACTCGTGCTAGGCGACGTGAGTGTTCTTGCCGAAGCTCTTGAAACGAAGCGGGGCGAGCGGTCATGGTCTGATATAGCTGATTGATTTTTAGGCCTGGACTCCCGCATCTCATCTGCAATTGACTTGGCAGATCTTGCTGATGTGGGACCAGTGACCACGACACCAGGACTTCGTGGACCTTGGCTATATATCTGAATAGCCGGCTCCTGGCTTGGATGAGGCGCCCCTGTTTGCTCATCACTTCCTTCAACAGCGTGATGATCATTCACAAGACAGTCATGGTTGCTGCTGTGAACCGTGTGGTTTGGCAGAGCCGGTGCGAGATCGAATTTTGGTGGTCCTCGACGTGGAACTCCGTTCTCAGAATCAAATGCGGCAACTAGACGGCCGAGACCCCAGTACGAACTTTGGCGGATGTTTTCTTTGCTCGATATTCGAACTGTCTGTCCCGCACTTGCTGTAGTGGAACGTAGAGTAGCCGACGGGGAAGCGTCGGTGAGATTGACTTTGATGAGCCGCCGACGGGGAGCCTCTGTAGTGTCCTCATCGCTGGGGTCCGACTCGGTCTCATTGTCTCGAAGGATCCATTGCGTGGTCACCTCGTTATGCACACTTGTCTCATTCGAATGGAGGCTGCTTGACGGTGTCTGATCAGACACAACGCTGTCGAAGCTTGAGCTTGCTTTACGCAGGCCCAATTGATCTTCCTCCTCTACCAAGATTGCATTGTCTTGGTGTTTAGCATTTGGTATGGGAGTCTCTTGTTGAGAAGATGGAGGATGCAGGACCCAATGTGTCTGTGGAGTCGAAGGTGCACGAGCGACTTCCATGACCAAGGCTATGATGCTGGGCAAAACGATGCTGCAGACCTTCTATTGGCGTAGGACTAAATGCCAAACGATATTTGTAGAGCTGCCATTAGGTCAAACATCGATCGCGAGTTGGAGAACGCAGATGTGCAATCGCGATTGGATCCAACTGCAAGTGCCCTCAATCACTCTAGGTACAGTCGCACCTTCGTCCACTCGGATCTGCACTCAATCGCACCTGCTCTTAGATTCTGGATCGCGTGTGCGATCTCCATTTTGAACGGATGGGGTATCTATGAAAAGCAAGTTAACACAAAACAAGAAATCAGGTCTGACTGTCGATCTACAGTCATGTCATCCAAGCGTTGTACCCGACAACGCTCCTGGAAGACTATAAGGTGCGAAGGCGCTTTATTCAACGGTACTCCTGCTGTCCTGGATGATTGCCGTATCCAAAGCCTTGGATGTTCCCTCCATAGCTGGCAGGGCTTGAGCTGTTTGGGTCTGTCCCGATTGACGGATAGGCAGGAGATCCTGGAGGACCCGCTGAGCGATATGGGGTAGTCTGCTGAGTAGGAGCTGGTAGCGTCCGAGGTGTCAAAGATGTGTACGGATCTTGCTGTGTAGCATAAGCCTGAGGTTGAGGGAGTCCGCCACGCCGTTCACCGAAGTTTACAGGGTATCCGAAACCAGTACTGTACTGCTCAGATCTGGAGGATAGATCGTAAGCTCGATTCGCGTCATACTGGTTGATGTCTGAGGACGGTAATCTTCGTTCGGGCGGCACGGGTTGAGCGAACTGTGGAAGCTCTCTGCCTTGGGAGGCTATGCTTGCGTTGTAAGCATGTTGGCTCCCGAAGTCACGGTACTGATGAGCCGGTGGACCTGCACCCCCATAAGACTGATGCTGGAACCCACTGAGCCAGTTTGCCCCCTGTTGTACGGATGGTATAGGAGCGTGCGGTGGCTCCATCCTCTGCTGAGCGAGGACATAATCCTGAGGGTAAGAAGCTGTTATCTGTGCGCCATGAGAATACATGGAGGATCGGTTACTACCAGGGGCCTCTCTTGGCGGGTAGTGCGCAAATGGATCGGCCTGTCCACCAACATCCTGTGCAGATCTCTGATAGTCAGGATTTGCAAGTGCGGAGCCTCTGTTGGTGAGTGAAGAGGAACGTTGCCGGGAAGGCGACACATCGTAGCCAGTCACTGGGTCTCTGTATGGCTGAAAGAAAGCCTGACTCTGAGGGCTCTGCATCCCAGAGCTCTCTTGACGTGAAAGCGACCTGGAGCTTCCATCTCCGCTCTGCTGGGTTGAGCCTAGATCGGCCTGAGCTGGTCTTTTGCTGGAACAGCATTAGCTCTTGGGAGCTCAACAGTTCGAAGCTACATACCCGAGGATACGAGGCTCTTTCCTGACTCGCAATTTCACACCTTGGTCACTGAAGGAGCGGGAAAGAAAGGTGGACTCCAGCATGCCTGGAAAGTTCCTGACATTGTACACTAAGAGGGATTAGCAGACCTCCACTCAGTAAGGAGACGGAGACCTTACCGGAGAAAGGGGCGGAGGTGACGGATTTGATGAAAATGACGACGGCATTCGCACCCCTAAGGTCAAGGTCTCAGCGTGGTCTTCTCTGGAGGTTGGTCATACTCACTTGGTGATCTCGAAAAGACTAAAGCGAAGGCGGAACATGCCCTCGATGCGTACGGAGACATCTGGGAAGACGAAGAATCCGCCATCTGGTCGCTTGTCAGCCTTGTTATCGCACTGTAGAAAGCGAATCACCTGTGTTGTTGGTGTCTTTCAGCCGGTGAAGAGATGATACCAAGACACCTAGAAGGGCGGTCTCGGAAGCTGTGTTGATATCCTCTCCAAGATTGGCAGCTGCAATGTGTCCTGGTCTCTGTAGATCTTGATCGACAAGACTGCAGCACATAAAGTAGTATGGACTTTGAAGATAGTTTCTGGGCAAGTCAGCCACTACACCAGCTCAGCGTGAAGCTTGTTACCTACTGTGCGGGATCATTGGAATCTGTGATCTGCAATTGGACAATCGGGGGAGGATCTATTGGTTTCCGATCTGTAGCGAGGTGAGCTTTGTGATACCGCGCACAACTTGACCGAAAGCAGCGGACTACCTTTCTCCTTTGTCCCGTTGTATGCCTTTGCACGCTCCGGCTGCTGGCGCACAGTCAAAGTGAAGGCATTGCTGGATGCATGCATGGTTAGTTGCCTCATTCTAACAGCTTACGCGAGCCAGATAATCCAAGGCACTGAATCCGTACCTAGATAGTCTGGGAGTTAAGTCGGGTGGCAGATTCGGGGGGAGCCCTGATTGAATGTCGATATTAGGATCTGTCATGGGCTTTATGTCCGATCAATGAAGCTGACGGGGACACTGGCTATCTGAAAGCTTGTAAGGTGTATCCGAAGAGGGTTGGAAATGAAACAATGTTTGGATGCATCAAGATCGTGGAAGGACCAAAGTCGAGAAATGTAAACACGACCTGTGTCCTTTGGGTTGAGCAGTTGAGTCCCGAGTGATTGTCTGGGCCTCCACCGAAGAGATGTGGTGGCACGCTGGAGGTATAAAGTGACCAATGGCAGCCTATCAGTGGCTCATCCAATGATCAGCCTTTCAGAGGCGTAGAAAATTCTCATCAGGCGTTCATGAAAGTTAGAGCAAAACAAAGAAGACCCCGTGCCGTAATCCTACACTCCACTTATTCCGATCTGTGTGATTACGCCAGCTCGGCAAACCGGTATATACTATGACGAGCAAGATGCTTTGACAGGTACGTGGTGTGAATACAAAAAAAGGTGTGTTGAAGTGCTGTTGGTGGAAGTCGTCGGCGTCGGCGTCGAATGTCAAGTGAAAGTCAACACTCGAATATCCCTGTCGCGACTTTTGGTGGGGATATGAGGCCGTTTCGTGGTTCACTTGACGCGTGAGGTTTAGTCTGGTCGAAGCTCTTAGAGTTGCGGCATCAAAGGGAAGGTGCAACCCAAAATCGACTCACTTCCTCCTTCGATCCCTCGGCTCTCCCTCGACTGATGTCTTCTGCCTCCTTCTGACTGCCAATGCACTACGTGCACGACGTCGAAGAGTGCATCTGATTATCTCCTTGGCAAGCTTCACGATGACTGGATGCCGTATCGGTGACAACAGTTACCAGTGAGGCTCTCCTCAGAGTCCCCGGCGTCTTCGGAGGAAAGTCCAGGTATTCACTCTCCGTGCACCAGCATCTGCGTGAGCGACAGATAGTAATGCGACTCGAGTCGAATCGGAAATCTCTGATTGGGCACGCACATACAGCGCTTGAATTGCAAGATAATTGGCAATCTGGGGCCAGAATCGTGGGAAATCCTTGATATGGGATCTTCTTATGCTTGCACGGTCGTCTTCCACCGGACTGATAGTAACTTGATGGCCGATTGGCTTCTCAACTCTCTGAATGCAAGATCAAAGAAGATGATCACCAGGACTTACCGCCATCGAGAGCCAATATTGCTCGTGGCTCCCAGCTGGTCAAAGATAGAAGTGCCGAGCGGCAGAACAACAACCGGGTTTCACAAAAGCCTAAAATAACTGATGACCTGCTTTTATGCCACTTTGTCAGGGGCTGAAAGGAAAGGACTTTTGAAGGGAACAATTTGACGAGGTAACCGCTGACGTCGTGCTCCGTACGAATGTACGATCGAAGAAAGGTCTGGGAGCGAGTCAAGTATGGGCCGAGCCGAAAACCAGCGTCAAAGATAGCTCTACCAAAGAGGGAGGATGATGCTGCACGTTCGGCATCCTCTGACATCGCTCGCTTTGCATCCTGCACGTGACAGCCCTGTGGCCCCTGTCAGCGGATTTGCAGTCCTTTGCTAAGGCAAGATAAACCTGGTTGGCCGCTGGCCTCGGGCACCATCGACCTCGATCATTGGGCGGCAAAGCCAGGGTCCCCACCATCTCTGCTACTAAGGCCGTCCTTCGCCGTCGCTATTTTGTACCCATTTCGCCCACCGGACGTTATGCCGCTGCCGAGGCTTGGGCACAAAAGCATGATCGGAATTGGAATGAGGTCGGCTCTCAGCCTGAGCGCTAAAGAAAGACTGCAGCTGCTCGGCTACTGAAAGGGGGCTCAGATTTGCAAGTGTCAACCCTACCCAGATACCTTGACTTCAAGACCGTCGTGGCATCCGCTGTAGGAACGCTGAAGATTAGGGGCGCCACAACCACGTCCAAATCAGGAGTTCCTTGGTATCAAGCATCATCACATCATAGGCAAAACTTTCACCTTTTCCACAAACAGGCTTTTGGTGGCGTTCGTCTATCTTCTGCGTCTCCGTATTTGGAAGAGTATCCCGTCAGTTTTCCAACGGTCTCGCTTCTACTTTCTTTGCGATTCGCGCCTCCTGAGCCTCCACGGTTCGAAATCGAAAAGCTTGCGCCGGTCCAGGTCACTGACGCGAGTGCGTCGATCCGCCGCCCGATCAAATGGAATGGCATGGATCGAGCCAAGGCGCGATTATTGCAAGCTGACGGACTGTCGCTGAGCCTGGCCCAAATGGGTCGGGTACATCAATCAGGCTGCTTGAGAAAACACACCGCATGTGCTCATGACCATTCTGGAGTGAGGTCTGCACTGCTCCACTCGAGGTTGGCAACTTGCCAGAATTGGGACATCAAAGCCGATCTTTTACTGTGCTGGGTGTCCCGGAAAACAATGCAACTAAGGGGTATGCAAGTTTGACAGGTGTTCTGGATTGGCTGCTCCCGGGCCACTGGCAAGTTTTGGCGGGCTGCGGCCTTGGGCAGTATCGCTCACGCTCACGGTTCAACGCGATGACAGCAATGTATGTGACAATTGACAACATGTAGCTATCTCCTCATTTGCGAAAGAGCCGACTACATTGCTACATCTGCAACTCGACGTCTGGATCGAATGGCACCCGTATGCAGCATCTCCTAGCACGATACTGATAGGTCTGTCTACCTTCCTTGATGATAGGTGTCCACGCCTTGGCATAGTGCTTTCGGCCTGATGCCAACAAGATTAATTCAAGCTGTGGAACCACCCAATCCGCAACGGTAGGGTAGAATTACATGACTGTGCAGCGTACGCGATCATGCGACATTTGAGCTAAGCGATCCAACATGTCATAGTGCGTCGAAGCTGGGAAGCAGACGCTTGTTGCAACCTCAAGCAACATCCTCAGACAAGCCTTGATATTGAAGCCCCAACCGAACCAATGCCAGCTGCGAAAACCTGGTTGGGAGCTTACCCTTCATGCTACAACAGTATGTGCAGCATCTTGGCGCTACCAGCACCAGTTGGCACGCACCACACGGCCCAAGCTCCCGGAGGCCCGGCAAACCCGAGCGTCTGGAGAGATCTATTTAGCCGAACAATCCCTTGGTTCACACCCTTTTAGGCCAGGTGGTCCATGACCATATAGGTAGTGACCAGGTTGTCGATTGCGGGTGCCATGTGGCACTCCGCAATCTTCCCGGACATATCAACCATCAACGATCATCCACCACGTGAACGCGAAAACACGGTAACGATAAGCGTGATGCACTGTCCATTGACTGGCTTTGCCATCAGACACATTCAAGGTGTTGGCATTTACGTGTTCTTTTCAGGAAATTGGATCTCTCGAAAGTGATAGGAGCTCATGGTCTAGATGGTCACGATGGTGACCTTTTTGGCCCCAGTATTCGCTGGTGGCGTTTCCATTGGCAAATTACCCATTGTGAGGTGTGATCTCGACTTTCGCGATCCGGACGTCCCCGAGCTTTTCACGAGGCCACGACCGATGATATGACACACCTCTTGTCCTCCTCCTCAGCTTCGCCACACACATCCTTATGAATCCTGATCTTTGATGAAACGCGATTTGCTGTCAAGGCCCGGTCGCCCGGTCGACGATACACGTGCATGGACTTGAGCGTAGCGCATGTTAAGATGAGCAGCGAATGAGCGTCTAAATTCCCTGACGTCGCAGGAACATCGTAGTCTACGCCTGATCCAGCCAGGCATTCGCCAATACCTTCTGATGGTTGCTTTCATTCGGCCTGATCCGGTAGTGTGTTGATGAAACAGGAACCAGGCGCGATCGATTGTCCTGCAGCAAAGATCACAGCCCGGCGCTTGCGTGAGATGAGTGACAGCGCTGCAATGATCTGGGAGTGGTGCCCACCGTCGCTCAACGTCGGTGCATCGCAGATCTCTCTGCGTTAATGCCTTTATGAAATCTGGAATGTGGAATTGTCATGCAGACCGGAACTGGTGATTGGTTTTCCCTGAGACTCGTACGATATACTTACAAAATCTACTGCAGGTCTGTATTGCTTCGTCAGGCACCAATGCAGGTCCTCTAGTGCCGCTCGAGGCTTAGCTTCAAAAGATGTCTCCATCAATGTCCATCATACGGACGTATGGGTCATGTCATCCGCTACCTTCGTCATCGATTGGAAAGAGTGCGTCTTTCGCCTCGTCCAGAACCTTGGGATGATTGCGCTCGAGAAAGCGCAGCCACGCTTGGTCCCTTTCTCTCACCCTCCTCGAGGCCTCCTCGTCCAAAAGGCTCATGCGGTCTCTCCATCGGCGCTCCCATACATCCTCCACGGAATTCCTCTCCCTCTCCACATCCTTTGCATGCTCCTTCAGCATCGCCTCCTTTTCCTTGGCGATCTGGTCATGAGTCTCCGCAAGTTTACGAGCAGTGTCGGCCTTTGCTGCCAGAACCTCCTTTTCCAGCTCGAAGACTCTCGCCGCGGCCTCCCCCTTCGCCTTCTCGACTTGCTGATCGCGCGCTTTCAATACCTGACGATAGGCTCCGTCGACATTGTTCCGCATGAGCGCCACCTCTTCCACATGGCGATCCTGCTGCGCTGAGAGCTCCTGTCTCAACCTGTCCAGCTCGCTTGTGTAGCGCTCGTCGATGGTGCGTACAATCCTGCTATAATGTGCGCTCATCTCGTTGGCTGCCTCCTGTTCTACCGCGTGGAAAGGTGGCGCTGCATCACCGCCAGGCAAATTTTCACCTCCACCGTCGTCATTTCTCCCATCGCCATTCACTCCCCCCGGCTGCCCCTCTCCTCGATTGTAATCATCTCCACCATGGCTCCCACGCTTCTCCTCTCCCCACCCCTCTACCACCCTCCCCCCGCTTCGTCCCACCAGTCCCCTCTGCCCACTCGACCCTTCCCCAGCCCCAGCCCCATCGAACGAAACATGCACCTCCCTCACCTCCCGATGCTGCGTATGCATCTCATACGGCGGCAGCGTCGGCACCAGACTCGGCTGCAAGCTATTGCGCCCGATACTAAACAGCGAATTCCCCCGAGCCCTCCCCGCCGACGGCCCCGCGACCGCCGCAGCGGCAGCCACGTTCCACCCGGGGTTCGCGAGCACGGCGTCGATCATTTCCCGGATGCTGAGGCCCCCCGGCGCGGCGCCGTTGGTCGGCGGTGCGAGACCATCGTGGTGGTTCAAGGAGGTGGGACGAGATTGAGACGTCGTGGCGAGGCTGAGACGGGCGGATGTGGGTATGACGGAGGAATCGGCGTCGGAGTGGAGGGAAGGGGTGTCGTCCGTGTCTATGGTGAGGTGATGGCGCGGGTGATTGGGGTCTGTGATTTGGGGAGCGGACCCAGGGCTACTCAGCGAGGGCGTTGCTGATGCCGCCGATGATGAGGGTGAGGATTCTGCGAGTCGGAAGGCGGTGGCGGGTTCATGGCTGGTGATGTCCGAGGTCGTATTTGTGGGTTGAGGGGGCGGGGAGGAGGAAGAAGAAGGGGGAACCTGCGTGGGTGCTTCGGCGGTGAGAAAGTGTGATAGCTTTGCGCCGTGCATGACAATGATCTCGTGAAAAAATATTTTGATCCGGAATGTGATAGCAAAGAAATGATATATCCCAAAGGCTTTACAATATCCTACTCATATTGCGAGGGTGCCCTTGGCGAAGAGTTGAAGAAAAAGTGATGCTCTTTGCCCAAACGATACGCTCTCATATAATAGTCGAGACTTACTGTAGAAGGAGCAGCTCCATCCCCATCGCTCCCATCGCCATTCTGCACCTTCATCTTGCCCGTGCCATCGCTTTCCATGTAATCGAGCAATCGCGAATCATGCCGGAGCACCGCAGCAGCAAGAACGAATGACCGAACAGCATTGCGCGGTCCAGTTGTCCCAAAAGTGCGAGCTTCCGAGCTTTTATACAATTGGATATAGGACGATGTTCTTGGTGCCTAAAGAAAAAGGCTATTATTGTTGCAAACCCAGGCAGAAGCGTTTCCAAAGTTCGTGATCTGCGACGATGCACAGCCTCGGCCGCGCGAGTCAGAGAGTGATCTGAGGATGACGTCACGCGCTCGGCTTTCACGAGGAAGAGGCTTGGAGCGTCGTGGAAGGAGGATGATTGTGAACATGTTCGGGCGGGAATGTTACTGGACATGGTTGAGCACAGATATTTTGGCAGAACGAGGTCGATTGCTGCCTCATAATAATTTTGCCATTGTGGCGGGCATGGGAAGAGATGGAATTGTACGCTGCTGGCTTCAACTCGTTTCACCAACTCCAGAACCTGGATTGTGGGAATGATGTTGAGACTCCGAGCAAATTGACTTCCTTCACTCGTATAGTGCCTGCAATAGCTTCGTCCTCACAAGGGAAGCAAATTAAAGTCCTAGCTACGCTTTGGAGCACATCCGTACTTCTCGTCGGCGATCAGCTCGAGCTGCATGGTTTCGTCGATGGCTTGCCTTCAAGCAGCAATCCTCACCGGATCTATTGCGACGACGGGATCGAAGCCAGCGACATTTCAGACTTTTTCGGCGATGAAGCTGGGGTGTTTGGTGCAGTGCACAAAGATCTCGGATTACTCTTCCTGAGAGTAGTAGCGGGGGAGAAACTTTGGCTGGAACAACCTCGACACGTGCTAGGATCGCACAGGTGGGATCCAGCATTGGTCAAGGAAGTGGCGGTGAGAGGCGATGGTAGTGTTTGCATTTATTCAGAGGACAGCCAGGGGCATTGCTGGCTGCAACTACTTTCTTCTCTTGCAGCTCTGACAGAAGGGGCTTGTGAATCTGAGCGTATTGAATTGAAGCAGGGGTTGAGGTCGTTGCAAGGATCCGCAACGGCATTTGCAGCTTTGCAACGGGACGGAGAAGTGCTCACACTTGGCTCTGCATTACAGCCTGCTCTGGTATATGTTTCTTGAGGTCCCTCATACGCGAAGAAGATCCATTAACATTGGGAAGCTTGCCAGGACTCCTAGCCTCGAGAAACCGGCAAATACTCTATTGCCAGTCCCGTTTCTCGACGGGGTACCGATTGAGAAGATTGTTAATTGCGGCTGGCTCGGTGCAGCACTCTCAAAGCATCGTGACCTTTATATTTGGGGCGGTCGAATCGGAGAAAGCCAGTTGATCTCTGCTTTACCGGATTCGGGAGAAGAGGTCAGATTGGTTGACATTGCGGATGGAGCCGATATTACTGATGTCGCTGTGGGCACAAATCACATTCTTGCTCTGACAGCTTCGGGTGACCTCTGGGGCTGCGGTGACAATGAGCATGGGCAGCTTGCGCTCGGAGAGTCAGGAAAAGTATTCACCAGAGATTGGAAATGGCTTACTAATGATAAGGCCATGGGTGGCAAGATTGAAAGCGTCGAAGCAGGAGGCTGGGGAAGTTGGCTTGCTGTCCAGCTATCGAGATGATTCCGTACTCTGGACAAGGTGGGTCAGATACATATGCGCATCTAGACTGGCGAAGGTACGCGCATCTACAGTGGCAATAGGCATGCCCGTGAGTCCATCTACTGTCATTTGAGTTTCTCATTATGCAGATGTGCTGAAGTTGACAGCAGTGTGCCTGAGACCATCCCAAAAAGCATTCCTAACGCTTGGATCACTTGAATGACAAATCTGAGGAGGTAGTCCGCCCAGCCAAGATGAGGTCTACGGCCCCTTGAGAAGGTGGAATCGACAAAGTCGAAAGGCAGCTTGGCGCCCAAATGCTCAACCGCGACTTTCAAGCCGCTGCTGAAGCCATCCTCATGAAAGCCGTATTTGGTCCATGCGCCAGCATAGCTGATACCACGTGTGTTTTGAATGCTAGGCAACATCTTCTGTGACCGGATTGCGGCTGCATTGTACAGGGGGTGATGATACGTCCATTCTCCCTGAATCGTATCCTCTTTGGGTCGATGAAGCGGATTAAGCGTGACCAATACATCTCCATATTTCTCCCGTTCAATGTGCTGCAGTATGTTCATGGAATAGGTCAAGCAAACTGTTGGCTGAGACCCGGGGGAAGCAGAAGTAGTCATGTAATTCCAAGACGACCAAGCGATGGGACGAGCGGGCATCAGAGACAGATCCGAGTGAAGAACGGCGGTGTTTCGACTTGTCTGAAATCCAGACATGATCCATTGTTCCTCTTTAGTCGCAGAAGGTGAGATCATTGCGGCGGCGGTATCACCGTGCGTGGCTAGGATGACATGGTCAAAGTGTTCGGAGTGATGATGAAGGTAGTCTAGGAGAACCCCATGGGAATTATTGGACACGACCTTTACGGTGGTACTCAAATGCAAACGCTCTTGAGGGACATCCTTCAAGATAGCCTCAATGTATTGTCTGGAGCCGCCTGGGATGGTCATCCAAGTTGGACGAGCGGCGACTGTGTTTAACAGGTGATGATTCCAGAGGAAGCGGACAAGAGTGATGGCAGGGAATTCGAGAGAGGCTTTGTCAGGACTGGTGCTCCAGACGGATGCAGTCATGGGGATCAAATAATCGTCCTTGAAGCCTTCGGAGTAGTTGTTCTCCATCAGGTACTCGCCAATGCTTTGTTGCTTGACAGGCTTCCCTGCCTGCTTAGAAGTGCCATCAGCACCACTGGGATCGTTCTCGCTCTCATCTTCCTCAGCGAGCAAGTCCAGCGCGTATTGATTGAATCGTACGATATCAAAGATCATTCGCCACATGCGCAAGCTTGACACGTTCTTCCTTTGGGCAAATACAGCTGATAACGATGTCCCCGCCCACTCGAACAAACCTTGATCCCGGGAGACGCCAAAAGTCATCTCTGTTGGTCGTGTCTTGACGCCTACCTCTTTGAGAAAGGCTATGAAATTAGGATATGTTGCACTGTTCATGACAATGAAACCCGTATCGACGTTGATGCTGTTCTCCCCACACTTAAAGGGCACGGTATTGGTATGACCTCCCCACCGATCGTGTCTTTCAAATAGGTGCACTTCATGATCCGTGTTTTTCAGAGCCCAGAACGCAGCGAGGCCACTGCATCCAGAGCCTACAATGGCAATTCTCTTTCCTTTCTGCATCATTAATTGTCTTGGACGTTCATCTAGAGTAAGTCAAGTAACAAAAAGGCGTATTTATTGAAGAAGAACCCGGCAGAAATTTTTGGATTTTGAAGACATCGTCTCGAGCTTGGGAGCTCTGCATAGAGTACGAATACGTTGAGGGCACAGACTTTTGCAAGCGCTAGAGGCTTTGGCGCTGTCTGCAGAATAGCTGTCCTAAAGTGCCAAGACATTACGTCCTCCGAGCGCTCACTGCTTGCGCGCTCCAACTTCATTCATTTTGTCTCGCAACACATCCATCAGCTTACCGTCTCTCCTTTAGACATTGACTCCTGCATAAGAACCGGCTTGATACTCATTTCAAATGAGTCTGTGACCCTTAGAGTCCCCCAATTTTCAGCCCCTCCTCTGGTCGAAGACCGCCTTCTCAGGCAGCTACATCCTCCCATCTCTCCCACCATGTCAAACCCTCTCGACACAGACGCCGGCTCCGAGCTCTTCAGCAGCTACGAAGCCGAGCTCAAGCTCGTCCAGGCCGATCTCCAGCAGAAACTCGATACCATCGGCGGCCTGAGTGGCGAGCCGCGAAAGTCTGCCGTCAGATTAGCTGAGCGGGCGCTGGAGGAGGCCGACGAATTGGTGCGTCTCGATTCAACCCGGACGGAAAGGAATACTTATGAACTATGCTGACGGAGTGGGTGGCATATAGCTCGCCCAGATGCGGCTGGAAAAGCAGAACATCCCCACCAACGCCCGCGCCTCCATCAACCCCCGCATCCGGAACCATGAGACCGACATCGACTCGTGCAAGCGCAGGCTCAAATCCCTCGCCACTGATAAATCCGCTCTCTTCGGCTCCCGCTATAGGGACGACGATGACCCATCGAACCCGCGAGATCAGCAGTTGGAGCAGCGGCAGCAGTTGCTGAGTGGGACGGACAGGCTGGGTAGGAGTAGTCAGCGGCTGAGGGATTCGCAGCGGATCGCGAATGAGACGGAGGGGATTGGACGGGATACGTTGGCGGATCTGCAGATACAGAGGGAAACCATACAGCATACACGGGCGACCATGTTGGAGAGCGAGGGGTATGTGGATAGGAGTGTGAAGACGTTGAGGGGGATGGCTCGTAGGTACTGCTCCCACTTGGCTCATGTTGGCTGCCCCACGCGTGAAGAGCAGTCTTGCTGATCTTCATATAGGATGGCTACAAATCGGATTATAACGATTGCGATCATCACGGTGCTGGTGATACTGATCATTGCGGTCGTGTACAGTAAATTCAAATAGGAGKGCCTAATATCAAGCATTGCTTTTGAGCTGCTGCTACCACTGCTTCCTTTGATAGGAGTCCTATTCGAGTGACTACCTCATCGCCCGTCCTTGTAGGTCCACCCTTGCACTGGTTTCGGGATATACGGCTCCTCCAGGTACTCAGCCTCTTCATCGGTCAGTTGGATTTTGATGGCCTCGACGGCCTGATCCACCCTCGCCTTACTACTAAGGCCAACAATTGGGTTGACTCCCGGTTGCCTCAAGCTCCAGGCGATTGCGACTTGCGCCATACCAACCCCTTTCTTCTTCGCTACCTCCTCAAGTCGGTCAACAATTGTCTTGTCAACTTCGGTCTCTTTGGAGCGGAGCATCGACTTCAGGAAGTTGTCGCTCCCTTCGCGCTTGGTGGTGCGCTCAGACCAGGGGCGGGTGAGGACTCCACGGGCCACTGGCGACCAAGGGATGACCCCGACCCCAGTTTCTCTGCAGTATGGAAGCATCTGGTTTGGTCAGCTGGGTCAATTTGGGTCGGTGTTGAAAGTTCCCTCTACCTCTCGTTCCTCTTCCCGGTATATCAGATTGTGATAATTCTGCATGGAGATGAATTGGTGCCTGAAACAGTTTATGGTTAGCAGTTGACATCTGGCGGATGGTTGAAAAGGCCACTGACCAGCCGTTGGCCTCTGCAATGTTCTGCAGCATCTGGAACTCCCACGTCGCCATCGAGCTCGCGCCAATGTATCTGACTTTCCCGGACTCGATCACGTCGTTCAACGCGCGCATGATCTCTTTCTTGGGAGCTCCGCGATCCAAGCGATGAATCTGCAGGACGTCAATGTAGGTGCCCAGGCGTTCGACGCTCTTGTCCACCGCGTCGATGACATGCTTCCGACTCAGTCCAACTTGGTTCACGAGATCTTGGCCGTCATTGGTCGACATGGGCCCAATCCGAGGTTGGCTGCCATCGGTCGCGACGCCAAAATAGCACTTGGACAGAATGACCAGCTTCTCTCGAGGAATGTTGTACTTTTTGATGGCCTTGCTGATGATCTTTTCGGATTCACCATTGGAATAGACGTCCGCGGTGTCCCAAGTGTTGAGTCCGACTTTGTAGGCGTGCTCCAGGATGGGCAAGGACGCTTCTTCGTCGAGGATCCAGTCTTGCCATTCTGGTGAGCCATAGCTCATGGCACCGACAATGATTTTTGATATTTTGAGACCAGAATGGCCGAGGCTATTCACGTGTCAGCCCAACTCTACCCTGGCTTGAGAGCTTCAAGGACTGACCGGGTGTACTCCATTGTGGATGTAGAACGTCCTTTGAGTGGAGTGAGGAGGGGCCTGGCAATTGAGAAAGACGGTGAAAGACAATGACTTTGGAAAGCTGTTTTGGAAGAAGAAATAGCAATGCGACTGGCTGCTCTGAAAAGTGTTGTGTTGCAATGCATGAAGCGGAAGAAAGGATGGAGGCCTGTTTAAGTAGAGGATCTGCCGAAAATACAACAAGTAAATACGATCAAGTATCGCCTATGTCCATCGGCGGGGAAGCTATCCCCATGTTCCAGTAATCTGGGCATCGGATGGTGCCCTGCAAGCAATGGCTCCTTTCGCAAATGATTTGAATTGGCAGACAACGATATACACTGCAAAAGAATGTTCAACAAGAAGCATTGATGTCTGCTCAGACTGTAGAATCCTGCGAGTGCCCGTCAAGGCAGTGCCGAAATTGTATTCACCACTCCACCACTCTCAGCGGAAGAGCGTCAAAACTGTACTTTATCCAAGCTACGTCATCATGCCTCAGAATGGGATCAAACAAAGTGGGGCATGTCGCAGGATTTCGCCATTTGATTTCAAAGCAACTCCCATTTATCGAAAGATCACAGCAAATCGATGGAGATAACGCGTGGTGCTTTCTTTCATGGAATCGTGATGAGAGACATGGGGAGCACCTGGTCGGACTTTGCAAAATGTTCCGCAAAGATTCGAGCATGTGGTCATATTGGCTCAAGGCTTTTCGACAATTGTGAGAAGAGCACGTCAACGTGCCAATTGCCGGTAACTCAACGTTATCCATCTGTCCCATTGCTCCATGTTGGATCTGCATAGCAGTATCCTGATCTGTGAGTGTGTATTCTGTTAAATGGAATACCATGTCACATTCTTCTTTTGATATGATGCTCTCTGGCATCATCTAGCGCAGGCTTCAGACCAGCAAGCTCATTACAAGAGCGCCATAAATTCACGTACCACAGTGTATCGTGCGAAAGGATGCTCATAATCCCGATTCAATGCTGTCAGCAAATGAAACCCTTCAGGAGCTGTTGGCGACTTACACGACTTCCAATTTCCTTCCCTCAAGAAGGATTGGTCAGAAACTAGCCTCCAGGCACCTTGGTTCGATTGCGAGCATATGATCCAAGCGTTTAATCATTCTGGCCCTTTCAGTCGTCTTTTGATGTAGACAAGGACAACGAGTATGACATGGTCACATGAATCCATGGCTGCGAGTGACTTCCTTTGCCACCTATATTCCAGAGAAATGCCGACGAGCATAGTCGACAATGGTAAATCTCAATCGTGTATATCGAGCGAGCGTACGTTTGACCGTCATACCCACGACAAACCTTATTCCATTGCCCTCCTCCATGTACAGTCAGTAATCAAGTACATCAAACAGAGGCAACTTCATGAGAAATGCTGCGGAGAGACTAACGAGGAGGACTACCATTGCTTGCAGGCTCCATTCACGTACCATAGTTCGCGTCCATTTCATACTGACGGTCTTGTCATTTATGCTGTGTAATGCTGTACAAGGTGCAAAGAAGGCGCCCAAAGGACAACTTGAGCGGCCTATCGCATCTCACCTCCACTCCATACCTGCATCCTTCTCCCACCTCACCCACAGTCTCTCCAACTTCTCGCTCCCTATCATGTCCGCAGTCGACACCAGCCTCGACATCCTCTCCCAATACCCACCACCGTTCTCTCTGCTCATTACCATCTTATCCTCCGTAGTAGAAAGCCAGACCCCGGTCGCGGCCCCTTGGCTCACATGTGTCCCAATCCAACTCGCAGTCATTCTGAGTAACCAAAAGCTTGGGTCTTCCGCGAAAGGGCGCTTTGAAACCTTCTCAAAAATTGGGGTAAAAGTAAAACCTGGGGTGAATGCGTTGACGTATCGTTTGTTGACCTTACCTTGAGCTGCCGCAATACGCTCCCACCGGTCTTTGAGTAGCTTTGCAAAGCAGCATTGCATAGATTTGGTGTTACTGTAAAGCGATGAATCCCTGGTCAACGAATCTGGTGACGCTGGTGGACAATGGAAGCCCTTTTCGACCCTATCGTACACGGGTTTAAGGGCAAAGTCTGATGAGAAGCGCCCGGCGTACTGGCCGGTACTTGTTGTCAGAACGACGTGGGCGTCATCTGCCAAGTGAGATTCGAGGAGATGGGTCATCAGGAAAGAGCCAAGGAAGTTTGTGGCGTAGACGACTGGTAGGCGCTCTTGAGTAAAGCCCACCTCCGTCGTAGAACCAGTGCCGATGCCAGCGTTGTGTACAAGGACATCGATTATGGGGACGTCTCTCTTCAGACTCTCGATAGCGTCCCTGACTGAAACAAGAGACGAAGTATCTAAGACCAGTGACCTGAGGCGATTGTCTGAGCCAGGAACCTGTCTCACGATCTCAGATATGGCCTGCTTCGCTTTGGACTGACTTCGGCAAGCTAGAAACACAATTGCACCCTGCTTGGTCAAATCCAGGGCGATCTGGAAGCCAATGCCACTGTTTGCTCCCGTTATGATGGCGACCTTGCCTGTGAGATCTTTCGGGGCAACATGCAGAGTTGGGAACAAGCGTCCCATAGCAAGACCAATCATCCCAAGAAACAAATCGCGAAAGAATGCATAGCGTGTAGGCTTAAGATCAGTCATATTAAGAGTGATATATGGCCCAAAAACTTCGGATCAATACAAGCAGAGCAACTGTGTCAGTGAGGAGCTGAAGGCGCAAAAAGAGAAGAGCCGTTGAGCAACCACGAAGGTTTGTGTATACAGTGTGCAACAGCTTATATAAGTACAAAGGATGCGGAACTGAACCAGCAGAAATCAAGAATGCCCTCGAAATCAGCCTACCACGCTGTCTCTCAGCCCCAATCCTTCGAAGACATGTTCATCTAGATGATCTGTATATACGAGTACGCGAGCTCCGCCAGTATCAGAGTTTCAGCCCTGTGGGAACAAGTCTAGCGTCATAGAATCCAGTCTAGGCCCAAAGTAATAAAGCACCCCACCTGCCGCGAAAATGGGGGCAGCAGACTATCAAAAGCTCAGCGCTTAGAATCTGCAAGTCACACCAATCAGCTTCTGCATCAACAACTTCACCATGCACGCCATGTATAGACCGCCAATGCTTCGTGCCAAGCGGCCGCTATTTTCCGAAGTTGCTCTTTCTTCTTCAATCTTCAAAGCTCCACTTCTGCATCCATGTAGAGCGAACGGTGATCGTGTTCGTACACCCATAAGAGGTGCACCATGCCATCACGTCGGCTCATCACGCAGCTGCTGTGTACCATCTTCTTCTTCACAAGCACGACCGCTGCAGCAAATATTTGGCACGTCAGCATCTTTGAAGGACCTGCGCCTCCACCAGGGAAAGGGGCACCTGTACAGGCTTCCGCCTTGAGGAACACCCAATACCTCCCTGCACAAATCGCATCCATAGTCGCAGCATACGTCTTGTCGGTGGTCATCATCGGCACCGCGCTTCTGTTCGTCGGGCGTCGCCTTCGGAGAAAGACGCAATCATCTCCCGCATCACTCTCTACGGAAATGATGAAACCCAAAAAGTCCAACGTACCCGCAGCCTTTGATCCATCTCCCATTTCCTATGGCTGCAGTCCAGCCAGCGCCGTTGACCAGAAGAACATGTGGCCAAGCCCTGCCAAGGGGACGAGATCGAGCGATGGATGGGGTTCTATCCGCAAAGGACATCGGAAACAGCCCTCGGAGTCTCAAGCGAGCGTCGTGACATTTGACGAAACCGTCATCGAGGACGATCGGGTAAAGAATGAGAGGGAAATGGAACGCTTGTATGCTGCCGTGATGGAAGACGACGAGAGACGATCGGCGTCAAAGGTCAATTTGACCGGTCAGCAGCAGCCACAATATCCACCAGAATTTCAGCATCTCCGGAACGAGCCCAGTCACCCTCCACCGCCTTCATTACTAGACTCCAAGTCCCCCCCTAGAAGCCTTGCAGCCACCAGGTCGCCCCGAACAGCTTCGAGACCTACGCCCATCTCTGTCCACAGCCGGAACTCCTCAAGATCATCGCTTGGCAGCTTCAGCAAGAGGCATGGCATTCGCCATCTGGCTATCTCTCCACCCATGGGCTCACCTGGCCTGGCGCCAGACTACGATGATGGGTATGGCGAGAGCGAGCCGCTCAGCCCGAGAATATACGCAGATCCTGGCCCGCCCCCCCCTACCCCTGACGAGCAAAGAGCGGCAAGGTTTAGACAGGAGCAGCTTCGGCAGGAAGGGTTCCGGCAGGATCAAATGGATGCAAGCAGACTGAGTCCCAGGGATGCAAGATTTCCGATGACTTCCTTGCGAAAGAATGGTCCTGTTCCTCCTTCGCCCACAGTCCAGACCATCCACGAAGTGACCAGCAGACCTGAGCTCATGAGCCGAAACACTGCCACGAGCGAACATTCAGTCTCTTCGAAAACATCGAAAGCCTCGAAGAAGAAGCCACCACAGCTCGCGCTCCGCACGCAAGCCGCAGCAGGAGCAAGCGCTCAAAGTAACCCACTCCGCAGTGCCCCACTTCCCTTGCGAATGCCACATCCCACCAATTTGAATGTCGACAGACCAGAACCATCTCCAAGAATCAAGGCAACCGTACTAGAGCGAAAGGCTCCCAACCACGGTCCAAGCCTGCGGACTCCAGCTACCGGCGTGCCCATGACGCCTTATAGTCCCTATATGCCATTCACCCCTCTCACTCCCATGACCCCGAGTCGGTTAGTGACAAGGCAAGAACGGAAAAGGAGGGAAAAGGAGGAGGGCAAGCGGGTGCCCACCATAGAAGATGCAGTTGAAGAAGAAGCTGACATGTGGTAAGTTGATCTAGAGGCGTCCGTTCCATTTACATGTTTGTCTGGGGAGGTTTGAAGTACCAAGGTAATGCTGACTTCGCATTCTACGCAGGGGTGACGCTTATCAAGGTTGATGACAATATACCCTGGATATCATTTTAGCGTCGGATGTTCTATAGACAGTACTTGAAGTGTGAGCGACATGCCTGCAATGTTCCACTGGCATTTGCGAGACTGTCAACGTCTGAATCTTCATTGAACGAATTGTCTTCCCCCTTTTCCTGAACAGGTTGACTGATATTGCAGAGTCCTAAGCATTGTAATAATCTCGTAACATTCGTTCTTATGCCACGTGACTTTCTTTTCTTTGAGAGCATACTCTAGTAAAACAAAACTTCCTATCAGCGTCATCCATCGAAGAAAGATCTACTGTCCTTGATCTTGTGTCAGCTTCGACCCCCTCATTCCTACGTCAAGTATCTTCGCTAGCTTGTCTAGTATGCGGTAATGCTCGATTTTAGCTGCAGTAGTGGGTCTCGATAGCCGAAAGTCAGCACTGTAGACCTCCGACAACAGTTGTTGGTGACCATCGGGCAATTTCAGTCCATCACAAAGCGCTGAAAGCATCATGGCTTCTTGATTCGACCTGGCCCAATCAGCCCATATCATCATGGGTTGACCTTGTCTCGTCTGGTCACGGTGGGCGGCCCAAATTTTTGCAACCTTATCATGTAGATCATAGCAGCAACTTCTCACCACCGATCCGTCATCATGGACGTAGCAGCGAGCGTTGTAAGTCTGGCGGATGCTACTTTCAAGATCATAGCCTTCATCAATACGATAAAAGAAGGTGGCAAGCAAAGGATGCAACTTTTCGCAGAGCTGAACTCGTTGTGGATGGCCATCAAGATGCTTGAAACGAATATCATTTCTTCACCAGAAGAGGAGCTCAGTGAGGCCTGGAAGAAGACCATATCCATACTGGATGAAAATGATGGCATCTTTGACCAGATACAGATCGCGTGCGACGAGCTTGAAGAGCGTCTGAAGCCAAAACAGGGGCATCGGAAAGTTATGCAAACGCTGCGGTGGCCCTTCGACAAAAAAGATGTTGACTTTTGGACCGAACGCCTTGAACGACTGAAAAGTTCGGTCAATCTCGTCTTGACTTCAACCAGTGCAAATGTGATTAGGGAGCTGCAGAGGGATACGGAGGCGATCAAGCTTTCCGTCGCCAACGACGACGTGAAAAGCGTCATCGACTGGATATCAACTTTGAATTTTTGGAAGCAACAGAATGACTTTATCAAACAGGCGAGAGAAGGGACGGGCTCTTGGTTTCTTGAGCGAGAAGATTTCCGCCTGTGGGCAAATGGGACAGAGTCGCTTTTGTGTAAGTTGTTACCCCATCCGCACGTTTCGTGATTCGATATAATGACAGTCAATGAAAGATGCTCATGGCATGCCTGGGGCGGGAAAGACCTACCTGGCTTCAATAGCAGTTGAACATTTGAGGACTATCTATGAAAAGAAGAGTGTCGCAATCCTGGTCATATATTGCGGTTATAACGAGGAGAAAAGTCAGTCGGTGGATAATCTCATTGCAGCGCTCATTAAGCAGATCCTCCAGATTCGACCCAAAATCAGCAAAGAGCTGAAAGCAGCCCAGGAGAGCCATGGACGAACTGGCGTGTTTCCTCCGCTAAATGCGCTCATGGACATCTTTCACGATGAAATTAAGCAGTTCGATAGCTGCTTCGTTATTGTCGACGCACTTGACGAGATGCGGGAAGAGTCGAAGCGATTGCAATTACTTCACGAGATGGTATCCCGGAAGAAAGTCAACGTAATGGTCACTTCGCGACCACTTGACAGCATAAACGACATCTTTGATACCGACATTGCCTGTGACAGCTGTGAAGAGGACAATCTCCGTCTCATCTACCATTGTCAGAACTGTCTTGATGACGGTGCAATTCTATGTGAGGCTTGTGGTGGCAAAGATCTCAAGTGTGACGAAGGTCATACAATCTCAAAGAAGCTTCGAGCTTACGAGATTGAGATACAGGCGACAGAAGGCGATATACGAAACTATCTACAGTGGCGAATCGATCACGAACCGATACTTCTCAAGACTGTAACGACGACCAAGTCCTTGCGGGAAGAGATTGCTTGGACAGTTGTGCAACAAGCCAACGGCATGTACGTATTTCGTTCCTTGCGTCAGCCTCTTCTCATCCATAAGAGTATTCCTGGTGTATTTATCCTGCGGCAGACACAGAAACGGGTAAATCCTGGGCCTTTGGGCCTCCTATCTTTCGGCCTGCATATTTTCATTATCTATTGATCCTTCTCAAGTTTTTCAACGTAGGGTCGCTCTTGCCATGACCTTTTCATTAACGAGCAAGACAAGGTTTTTGTTGGCAAAACTGCACATGGATTCTCTCGCCACAAAGCGGAAAAAAGGCCTTGTTCGTGACGCATTACAAAACCTACCGACCGAAATTGGGGCGACATACGACCAAGCTATTGAGCGTATTGAAGCCACAAATGAGGATGACAGGGTGATTGCCCGGACTTTCATGCTATGGATGGCCTATACGGCTCGACCCTTGACCACTGGAGAAGTGGAGCATGCATGCTCAATCGTCGCTGGAGCTTCGGACATAGATCCCGACGACGTTCTGCCTGTTGGAGACCTCACCTCAATGTGTGCTGGGCTTGTCATCATTGACGCTAGTGACATTGTACGCTTTGTACATTTATCGGCTTCAAGCTATATTAGGGATAACAGAGAGAGATGGTTTTCCGATGGTGACAAAATTCTGACTCATGGTTGCCTTACATACCTTTCATTCAAATCTTTTGATGAGGGCGCATACAATGGGTCCGAGGAAATCTCTCACTTATCGAAACGGCAAAAGTCATATCCACTCATTGAGTATACTTGCTCTTACTGGGGCGTTCATACTTCCCAAGCCGAGCAGACAGAAGATTTAACGCATCGAGTAACAGAGTTTCTAGCCAATGAACGACATTTAGCCATGGCTGTTCAGGTCATGTGGTACTCAAACAGCACCGATCTAGCTGGTTGGGATGTGAAGAATGGAATCCAACCTCTGCATTTGGCTGCCTACTTTGGCCTCGAGCGAGCCGTTTTCAATCTCCTTCGAGAGGGCGATGTAGTTGACTGTAGAGACACGCTCCAGACGACTCCACTTATGTATGCTTCTCTTGGGGGTCACACATCCACGGTGAGAACCCTGCTTCGACAGGGTTCGAACCCAAATCTCGAGTGTCGCCGAAGCAACAACGCATTACACAGAGCTATCGACAATAATCATGATGAAGTTGCGCGTTTGTTACTGGCTCAACCAAACATTGACCTCAATGCTGTCGATACCGTTCACCAGGACAAAACGCCACTGATGCTGGCTGTGTCTCGGCGGAACACCGATCTTCTGCCCGCAATTCTCAGTGCGCCAGGGCTTGACGTTAATTTCGCGTCTGGTAAATGGCAGACGACGGCCTTGACGCTCGCTGCAGACCTTGGGGTTTTGGAAACCGTTCGAGCGATACTCTCTCATCCTGAGATCCTGGTAAACAAAAGAGATGCTGCGCGCTCCGCGCTTACATATGCAGCAGAGAACGGTGACTTGGCTATAGTTGAGGCACTTTTAGATCGTGGTGCTGATACGGAGCTGCAAGAAGGAGCAGATCATGCAAACGGAACGCCGCTCAACCGTGCTATCGATGAAGGCAAAACAGACGTCGTCCGCCTACTCCTAGATAGAGGAGCCAATCCGAGAGTCCTAGATTTGTACAATCGGACCATTGTACACAGTGCAGGTGTCAACGGTCAAGACGAGGTTCTACGGATTCTGTTCGAAAAGCCCAGGGGGGTCGACATCAACGCTCAAGGGACAAATGGACGGACAGCATTACATGATGCCGCTTATTTCGATTATCGGTCTACCATCCAGATCCTTTTTGATAATGGCGCACGAACAGATATTCATGACAATGCGAATCGATCGCCGCTCGGCGTCGCCAAAGATAACAATAACCTCGAGGCGCTGGATTTATTGACACGGCTCCGGAGACAAGAACAAAA
This sequence comes from Ramalina peruviana, assembly GCA_001956345.1. Taxonomy (NCBI): domain Eukaryota; kingdom Fungi; phylum Ascomycota; class Lecanoromycetes; order Lecanorales; family Ramalinaceae; genus Ramalina; species Ramalina peruviana. The sequence goes on from MSTJ01000055.1 coordinate 26,853, forward strand.
TCAGGATGAATCTACGGGTCGTTTGAGACATGCGGACACGTCTATCAAAAGCAACGAATTGGGATTTCTGACCGCAGTCCAGCTTGGCATGAAAGACTCTGTACAATCCTTCATAGCACGCTCGAAAGTAGACGATGAGACAGATCTCAACCTTGTAGATCTGGATCGCCACAGCGGTCTGCATATAGCGGTCAGAGAAGACCACATGGAGATACTCGAGATGCTCATCGAGGCTGGCGTCGACGTCAATACCCAAGATCGTCTTGAACGGACCCCATTGCACTGGTGCCAACTATACTATAACTATCCAGCTGCTGAAAGCTTGCTTGAGGCGAACGCACGTGTTGATTTGAAAGACCACTTTGGAGACACGCCTCTAGATTCGAGCCTCGCGAAAAGGAGGTGGGAAATGACTGTCCTCTTACTTCAGCACGGCGCACAACCGACGCTTAAGGGACTACAGGAGGCAATTTTTGCCACCGCCGTATACGGCGACGGCAAATTGGTTAGGAAGCTTGTCAAGGCCGGGGCCAACCCACTCCACAAAGACTATTATGGCAGAAGCCCGTATCATCTCGCAGAAGAATATGACAATCCCGAGACAGCAAAGACGATCCTAGCGGTGATTGCTGAGCGCGAACAAACCGGGGAGGACGTTGCAGACGAGCTTGTGACAGCTATCCGGGAGACACGTGTTGACGCTGATAGCGAGAGTGACAGGGTACAGTAAAGTCATCTTCATGATATAACGGTCCCATGACTGCACGCTATTTGAATGACGAAATTCAAGGTCCTCGCACCATGTACCAGGATAGGTTCCGTAAGGTTACAATCAGAAGCAACTCCAACGGAGCTTTTCATTTCCATAGGAAGACCAGCAAAGATATGATTCCTCCCACGCTCCAACGTTCCAACTTACCCAATGGCGTCAAAGTAAGCGGCAAAAGGCGGTGCTTAACAGCCCTAAACTCGGAACGACACGGGCTCGGCGGGGTTGTTGGTCCATCCCTTCGTTAACATTGCCGTTTTCATCACACATTCTGCGACCGGTAAGCACAGAGCACATGATCAGAGCCACGATAACAAAGAGAATGACATCAATTTACAGTCTCGGAGCAAGTTTGACTTCCTTTCTTCACGCGAAACCCTGCCAACCAGTGACCTAGAGCTCCAGCCGGTGCTTGGTTTCAGGATAGTGACTGCGGAACATGTCAGCTTCATCAGCCTCAACGAGTGAAGTGCGAAATCTTATTCGTGGCCTACAGGAAAGGGGACAACTTTATGCTTCTTCCTCACTCTGACACAGTCAGGCTCACTAAGCCTCTCAGGTAAGCCTGATCACATAAGGAATCCTGCTTGCTTGTCACCTTGTTTTTTCGCGACATCCGCTGCACCGTACTGCTTCTGTTCCTCCCTCGGGAATCTTCATACTCCGGACTCCGTTCGGTCTATGGGACGTTCTCAATTGAACGTTTTGTGATCTTTTCCTGCCTTCTTCCTGCAGATCGCTTTATTCTTGCATATTCTGTCGTTTGGTGTCGGCGTGTTGGCAATACTTTCTCTATGGAATGAGACTACATCGCTACTCATCCCCGTGCAACCAATGCCAGCCTGTACGACGTTGGTGGCTAACGCTGCTTACACCGACCGTTCTGCCTGTCAATCACTCGTATCGTCTGCATATCAGCCGTCTTCCTTATTGTTATGTCCTATAACCACCTCAATGAACTATCTCTCGAGTGTCTTGACCTCTGCGCTACAACCAACCAAGGAATATTTTGTTTCCGGACCGGATCAAACGGCTCCAAGCCTGCCTGAGCTTTCGTCTCCAGATCGGTCTCAAACGGAACAAAGGCAAGAAGATAACCAATCAGTTGTAGAGCGAAAGCCGGGAACTCGAAAGAAGTCCCCCAGCATTAAAACCAAAACCGAGTATAGACTTGCTCATCCGCCTCCCCGAAGCAAGCGCCAGCAACGTCTTCACATCCGTCCGAAAGTCCTCTTGCAGTTGCAACAACTGTCCAATGGCAGCCGAGCCCGACCATTCATCGATGTCGTACAGTCGGTATTTCATGTCTCCCACCTTCCAGCTCGTGTTCAACACAATGTCAAAGCAGCCCACGAGCTAGGTGCCGATGACCTGGCCATCGTCTACAACGAAGCGTATGATGGTACGCAGATCCAGGACGAGCATCTAGGAAGCAAATCAGCCGGGAACAAAGGTAAAGTTCCTACCGCTGTCGCAACCATACAGAGGTCGAGGTTTCGCCAAGGCGAGGCTGTGAGCGTCTGCATCCACATGTATGATGGAGCTTCTTGGGTTGTGTCTCGACTAGCCAACGGGACGTATGAATTCACGACCGAAGATGGAGTGGGCGAAAGGACAACAGCCCGGTGGGTGCCAAAGCGGAGGACTATGGGAAGAGAGCGAGCAGGCAGCAATGGTTCTCGAGAACCAGCACCCAGTAGTGGCACATTCACATTCAGCATCATAGATCCCAACAGTCGCCGGCACCCTATCATTGCCAATCTCACTCACTCACAGATCGATATTTCGGATCACATCTGGAAGCCACCGCCTCCGACACCGTCTTACAGCTCTCAATCCTTTCCCAGAAGTCCGAGTCCAGAATCAATGGATAAGTCGGAACACGAGGAGTTCACAGGGATGACCCTTATCAGCTGCTCTTTGAAATTGTTCATTGCCGCATCGGGTGTCTGGGTCGCTTTGAATGAAGGGTTTTCGCCGCATTTTGACGGCAGCCATACCGAGACGGACGTTTACGATCGGAGCTCTGCGATAGGCTCGAAAATGTCGGACTACTCTTTTGAATCGCATGGTGACTCGAACGAATGCCAGACCATACATCCACCGCCTGCCAGCGAGATTCTGCTAGCTCGAAATGCCCCACAAAGGCTCACCTCAGTCGCTGATATACCGATCACCGGGCCCCCAGAGGCGTCAAAAGCTTCACATAGAAGGAGCTTGTCCATAAGAACAGCATTCACACAGAGAGGCACTGGGGGCAAACGAGCGACTTTTGATGCCCAATCGCCTCATTCATTGCAAGCACTCGATGGATTGGACCTGGCAGGAGCGAACAGGGCCATGAAAAGTCCTCGAAACCTCCAAAATGCGCCCGGTGAGGAAATCATGCAAGAAGAAACAATACCAGATGACAAAGGGACGAGGCCTCAGACAAAGGATATGACAGAGAGTAGGAGACGGTGGAAAGGGTTTGGGAAGAAGCGTCAATGACAGGATAGTCAATCAAATGAAATCGTTATTTTGAAACAATTGCGATGTTCAAATGCTAGGTAGTCTTTCAAATATCCTTCGATAAGAACTCCACTGCTCGATCCCACGTCCGAGGGGCCCTGAATTCTAGATGATCTTGAGGCCCGGAAATCTCGAATTTTCATTGGTGCGCCTTCTTGAATGACCAGATCAGCCCTACCGCGACTTTTGTACCATCAACAAGGTTTCATCAAATCGGAATATTCGCATCACTCCTTCAGTAACACACAATCCAATTGTACTCTCCACACTCGATCTTTCAATGCTTCTTTACCGAGCTATAGTAGAGTTACCGATCAGCTGACGACGAATTAACGCGTATGCAAGCAGCAGTAGACAAACACAAATATTTCCCAAGGAAACGACAGGTCATAAAACGGACAGTCGCACATCGATCTTGATCAGAAGTCCATCTGGCCTCAACCGTTACAACCTTTTCGAGCTGGGGCATCATACAATATCCTGAACGGTCGATTTTATAACATGAAAGTTGCGCAATGTCAGAAAATTACAATAACCCGAGTGGTTATACTCAAGGGTCGCCGCCAGCGCGTACCAACACAGGCGTGGAAGGGCTGATGAGCTCCCTGATCTCACCAGGACCCACCACGCCCGGGCAGGGCGGAAATCAATTACCTTGGTTAGGTATGCAAGATTGGGCGACCAACATGCAGAGTCAACTTGGACTCCGTCTACCTACTCAGGTCCAAGCCAGCAATCAGACGATGTTTCAGCAAAACAGTGAGGATGACTATGCACCCTATGAACCTCCGGAGCCCCAAGAGCCGTATAGTCCGAACATGCCCCTTGGCTCTGGAATACATCAGAGTACAGATGGAGGTGCTTTCAGTAGAGCATCCCTGCAGTCACAGCCCCAGCCGCTATTCGTCAAACCTCCTCTTGCATCTCCGGGTATCTCATCAGAGCAAAGAGCCGCAGGCGCACCATCCACTCCAGGATCTGATGCTGGTGCTCACTCCAAAAGACTGCAAGAGCTTAGGGCACAACTGATGGCAAGCAAAAAGATCAAGTCCCGCGAATCGACCCCCGTGCTCAGACCCAAGTCAAGTCAAAATGTACCCCAACATCAAGATCAAGGGCCGCCAACGATTGCATCAGTCCCAAAGGCAAATGAGAATGGCATTGCGACGAGCAAAGCAGTGACAAACGGTTCAGCGAACCCTACGAAGCCGTCATATGCCATGTCTGGGCGAGGATTTAGCAAAGATCTGGATAATTTGCTCAATGAAGTGAGAAATGAAACCAATGAGGGCGGACAAGGCTTGCCCACAATAAGCAAGCCAGAGAGCAACCCCTCATCATCACTTCCCAAGAATCCTCAAAGTAGCTTGGAATCTGCAGGCGCAGTCATGCCTCCCATGCGTCCCCCACTCCCCAGACCTATTGTCTCTGACGACCTGTCAGACGGAGAAATTAGAGATGATGAAGAGGTCCAATTGCCAGCGCAACAGATTCCTACCATTACTACGCCGGCGCTTGCTAAGAAAGACTCCTTAGCTAGTGAGGAGAAGTCTCGAAGAGAAAGTGAGGTTGAGGCTGCCTACTCCTCACAGTCTGGTACTCCAAGGGACAGACTGGATAGCGCGGAAAAAATTCGCAGGCAGAGTCAGGTGGACCTGGCTTACTCCCCACTCAAGAGATCGAGTGGGTCTGGGCCAAAGCCAGGCAGTGGACCACTTGATGCTTCCTCAAGGAAAGGTTCAGGCCAGACACAAAAATCTCCAAAGTCGAATGTTGAACCCTCAGGGCGTCCTTGGTTGACGCAGCCCAGAGCTCGGGGTAGTGGTATTGGGGAATATGATTCATACAAGCCTGCGTACCGCAAGCCTGCACCGAATCAACCGCCGAGTGCCGCTGAGCCTCCTTCGAACTTTGGTAAGAGGACCGCTGCAGGCGATCGGGCTGAGTTTGAGCGGCGCCGGGCCGTCGAACAAAACGAGAGAGCGGCGGAAGCCTATCGGAAGGCAATCAATGCTGGCGCTCGTCCAACACCGAGCCGTGTCATCAGCCATACTGAGACCCTGTACCTAGGCAACGCCCCTGAGGACCCAATGGAAATCACCAGGACGATGGAATCTCGACCTGACCCTGATAGCCCGATATCGCCCAAACAACAGACGCAGACCCCCAGTGCAGATGCGGATCTGACCGACTGGCTTGAACTGACGGAATATTATGATGAGGAATACCGAGCGAGAAAATTACAGAGATTTCGGAAGAAAAAGGAACTCGACAAAGCACGTCTAGAGCTGGAGCAAGAAGAGCAAATGGAGATACAGCAGAGGTCTCTGTTCAGAACATCTGCTCATGCCACCAGCGGAACTCCACCAAAAGCCATCAAGATGGCTCCTCCAGCTCTTCCCTTACGTGAAATTGGCAATACTAATCATACAACAAAGGCCGCGGCTCCGGCCGGACAAGCCGAGAAACAAGTTGCGACACCCACTCTCAAACGGCAGCATGCTGAAGATGATACAGATCCACGTAACAAAATCGCTCGTGTAGATACCTCCAATCGATCAGTCAAGGGTGGTCCACCCTCATCTTCCACCATTAAGGGCGAAACCTCGCCCACTTTTCTCGGCAATGGCCCTGTCCCGCTCGAACATCGAATCTCGCGTGACGACGGCCAGGTAAGCTATCAACGCTATCGGCCGCGCGAGGAAAGCCGAAGTCCAGATTATCAAAATCGTCGTAGAAGTGCTAGCCCTGATCACCGTCGCTATTCCGTGCCCGAGACCGGATTTGTCCCCACGTGCCACCATTGTGGTCAACGCGGCCATTACAGAAATCAGTGTGTGGATCTCCGTCGCGAAGGGAAAGACAATCGTTATCATGGTGGCGGTGGCGGTGGTGGTGGAGCAAGAGGCGGTCGTCCGCCAAACACATGGGTGAGCGCGAATTACCAGGGGAAGAAACCAGTGCCAGGATTTCAGGACCCAAGAGCAGCCCGCGGGCGTAGCATTGTCGATGACGACAACAAACGACCATGATCGGTACTCTTCTTATGATTCACTTTTCTATCCTATTCATCTCTCCCTGAAAACACCATGATGTCTCAGAAAAAGAAGTTAGGGAGGATCTCGAGCGTGACAAGAAGCATGCAGATTTGTGGTCTGTCTCCAAAAAGAAAACGAAAAAGAGAAACCAAAAGAACCCCAAACCAAAACCATTCTTCGGTAGCAATAGCATAGCGTGCCATAGCATAAAACAGAATCCAAACTTCAGTCGTACAAGCTTCAAGTCTTATTTTCACGTCACACCAGTCCACCAATTGCAAATGCTCAAGCGTTGTGGCTTACAAAAGACATGGACACGCACAATGGAATTTGGTTTGAAGGGCTCACACCACGAATCCACGACAGCCCAGGTATTCACTCTTGCAAAATCGGGCAGAAAAACGGCATGCCTTCTCGGAATCCAAGATTCCATTCGAACAGAGATCACGCGGCCATTTCGTATCCTCCCATAACCTCCTTTGTCTGATAGCAAGCCGTAGGTGAATACCACAGTAACCCTTTCCTGGGACCCAAGCACAATGGCATTCTGCGGTCCTGCATTTGAATAGCTGGGCCTCGCTTGCTGCATCTTCGTGACCGTGAGATGGCCCAGAAAAAGAAGGGAAAAACCAAACAAAACAAAGATTGAAAAGGGGCAGCAACAGTGTTATAATGTGGGGTTACAAAGCAAGTCTCTGACCTACAGAAAATCAAACGACAATGTTTCCTCGCATTTGGATTCGGAGAGGGAGAAGGAGGCCTATATTCTGAATTTGCTGGGGATTGCGGCTTATAGGGGAAACGTACTTGGACTCAGGCTCTTGGGTTGGAAACGTGGGTGACTTGGGATTGGACTTTATGTGAAAGAAGTAGAGATATAAAAGCAGAATATGACAACGTTGGGAGGATTGATTATCATATGTTCCAACAATCTTTTTCGGTATCTGCATATTGGTCCTTCGTTGGCGAAGACTGATCCGGAATGTGGTGATTGCGAATGATATTTTATGATGTTTGAGGCACAAATTGGCAGTACATTTCTGCCATTTTGATCCGCAAGGACATCTCCTCTCGCCTCGCTATATCATTGAAGAAGATGTTACTGAAAAGTGATTACTCAAGCTTTGACTTCCGCACGTTGAAGTAGATATTGCAGGTCCCAGTCCAACCCCTGCCAAGCCAGCTTAGTCATTCACCCTCATCGTCGCTCGGCCTCGCCTTCCTCTCCACCCTCCCCTTTCCCCTCGTCCAGCTTCACACCGCTGTACCCTCCCCAAGTCGTTAATCCCATCTCCTCCCCTCAACCGAAAATGCTAGCCTCCGGCTTCACCGCCGCCCCGGTCTCCCGCTTCCTCCTCTACGGCATCATCACGACCTCGATCCTCGCCAGCATCACCGACACCAAACACCTCTTCTACATCCAGCCGCACCCGCACATCTGGAAGTACGGCCAGCTATGGCGGGTGGCGGTGTGGCAGCTCTGTTACACCAATTCCACCGAACTGCTGTTCGCGGCCATGACGCTGTACAACATGCGGGTCATTGAGAGGTTGTGGGGGAGTCGGAAGTTCGCTGTATGTCTTTGTGATTGTGCTGGCTAGCTAGCTGGCTAGCTGCTGCTGGCCACATCTATTTCTCCAATTATGTTTGTTTTAGGTATGCGCAAGAGAAAACGGACTAATGAGGCATGGCATGCAGTCCTTCCTCATATCCACCTACTTCCCCACCACCCTTCTCACCCCGCTTCTCCTAACCCTCGTATTCGGCCCCCTCACATTCAATCACGGCTCATCACCATCATCACTATTCAACCTCCTCCCCGCCGGTCCCACCCCCCTGATCTTCGGTCTCCTGGCCCAATACCACGCCGCCATCCCCACCATCTACAAATACCGCGTCGTCACTTCCGCCTCTTCGAACCGGGCAAGCAACCGGGATGACCCCTACGCGCTGGTCTTCAGCGATAAATCCACGACGTATCTGTTGGCGGGCCAGTTGGCGCTAAGTTCGCTGCCTGGGTCGGCGCTGGCGGCGGGGGTGGGCTGGGTGGTTGGGATGGCGTGGAGGGGGGAGTGGGGACCGGGATTGTGGGGGAGGTGGAGGGTGCCTGGGTGGGTTGTCGGGGAGGCTAGGGGGGGAAGAGGGAGGGGGCAGGAGCTTGAGGGGTTGAGGAGACGGATGGAGGGGGAAGGGGCCGCTGCGAGAGGGACAGGGACGGATACGGCGGAGCAGCCGGAACAGGGAGGGGAGCAGAGGCGGAGGGGGATTGTGGGTGGGGTTGCGGATCAGTTCAGGGGATCATTTTGACCTGCATGGCTTCCTAAGGACCATTCAAACAACTGACCGCGACGCCTATCCAACGCCCTGCTGTCATCAGAAGATGCTCCACCAACGCCAGTCATAGCAGCCAGAAGACACATGCGTTCACCAACATTCCCGAGACAACTATCCGCCAGATATCCGTCGCACCAAAGACCGACTCAGCATCATTCGCTTTTTCCTTCAGGGGAGTCCTGCTGCTTGCCTGAACCACGCTTGGCGAAGTGCAGATGAAATCGTTGAGGCATCTGTCGTCGAACAGGGACTTGCAGCTGCCGTTGTCGGTCTTCCCGAGATCGCTGGCTGGAAGGCTGTAGGCAAACGCGCATCCACTTAGACCGGCTTCTTTGGCATCGGAGGGAGAATGGAGGATGCTTGAAACGTCAAGGACAATGGCCGATTCAAGGAGTGGATTCGTGTCTGGTGGGTAAGCTTTGGACGATTCGCTCAGTGCATTGGTCACTATCCAATGGTCTGTCTCGCTGGTATTCAGGACCCCGGCCTTGATTGGATTCGTAACGGTGACGGCGTGAACATCAAACTGGGCAGATGCATTTGCATGCTGGTAGGCGCTGGCTATTTGGCAGTCGACACTGGTTGCATTTGGCGCATATGACGTCGCTGAGGCATATGAGAGGGCAAGGAACACTGCCACAAGAGTAGAAGTCATGTGATATCGACAAAGGGCAGGGTACTTGTGCAGGTATAGGTCGTCAAATGCCATGACTTTTGAGCGGTGGAACAAAAGAAAACCCGAGAGGACCGCGCAACGGCATTTTGTACAACGCAATAGCAGGCAACAAATATTCGTAGCAACAAGGGAGATGCTCGAAACATCGTCAGGCGTTTTCAGGCTCAAAATAGCAGGTGATGCTTGCGGGAGACTGGTGGTACGAGCGGCTGTGCCGTCTTTATAAAGCTGAGGGCTGGCCTGCTTCATCATCTTGCCGCACATTGTACGGAGAGTTTGCGCGCCAATCCCGCGTTCTGCCCGTTTGATAGATATGGCAAGGCTGACTTACTGATCTGAAGTGAAAGCTCAAAGCATCATCACCTGGCAGACGAGAAAAACAATTTCTTTGATATGTGTTTTGCAAGAGGAACTCTGATGTCGAAAGTGAGGGCTATTGTTTAACAAGATCATGTCAAATCAAAAAGAGCCAGCGGCATCGACTATCGAGCTCTCTTTGGGGCGTTTACCGCGCCCAGCCCCGCTAGAGCTCCTATTTAGGTATAGCGTCCTAGCGTTTTGCCATTCAAAGATCAGTAGAGCTTTCGAGGTAAAGGAGAAGTCCTGTAATTTGGCCATGCAATGACGATGACGTGACAATGACTTTGCGCGCATATAGACTTACTCTATATCTTTGTACTTTCCTGAATTCCTGAGGCTCGGCACGAGAGCGACCTTACGACAGGATGAATGGGCTGGGAAGGAGGAGACCGTCGGGGGCTTCAGATCGCGATCATGGTGCCGGAAGACGTACCCTTGAAAGACCGCCTGCGCAGGCCATGCTGAACGGCTATGATGGCTCAAACATGCAAGCTTACCAGGTAAGTCCATTTGGGAGGCTGCAGGGGATTGGCTACTAAAGTTCAATCCTAGCAGAATGGGACGTACTCACGGGCCAGCGAGTCTCTCAATCCTCAAGATCCCATGACCATGCATCTTCTCATGGAGACCGCCATTGGTGACAGCCAACAATACCGGGTATTGTCATTCGATGAGGTGGAGGACTTGAAGAAGGAGCTCGCCAGGCTTTCCAGTCGAATTGAATCGGCCAGACGTCAGCTGGCGATAGAGAGCAAGGTTCGAGATGCAGCCACATCTCTCAACAAGCTAGATGCACATACTGGACAAGAACGGGGCACAGACGGCACCGCAAGCTCAAAACCTGTGGAGGAAATTGAACTGGCACAACGGAAATGCGAAGACCTTGCTCAAGAGCTCTGGCGGCTTGAGAAAAGCCACCAAGAGGTGCAGAAGAGAATGTTAGAACATACTGCTGGTGTCTTACAGATGACCCACAAGGGCTATTTGGAGAAAGATGCTCCAACTCACCTCAACGGTTTGGATGAATATACGAACGGAAGGGGGCTAGATCTCGCAGGAAGCACTCATTTTGACGACCATAGCTTCTACAGGACACTGGATAACTTGCTGGATGATGGTGCAACCGCTGGTACATCTGGCGCATTCAAAGAGCAAACAGCGGTAATCCTCGATGTTGAAAAGCGAGTCTGGGAGATGAACCAGCGTCTGCGAGAAGCAGTTGCTCAAGTGAGCTCTGGTCGTGCAGTCATACCTCAGCCTCCTGAGCCCGGGCGTCCCGATCAAAACCCCGACGGCTTGTTGCAAGAGCAGGTTACATATCTGGAGCAAGGCTTCGAACGAATGCAAAGAAGCCAAATTGAAATGGCGCAATCTCACAAGTCACTGAGTTCAAAGACGGAGGTCAGATTGGAAGATCTGAACACACAGCTTCGGGGAATTGTAATTCGGAGCAGCAACGAGGTCAACCCTCAACATCCGCTGCCTCCTAACGTCACTGGTCAAAGCACGGACGATCAGATAGCATTCCTTGAACAGGGCTTGGATATTCTGGAGCAAGGTGTGTCAGAGCTCAAAGAAGGCCACCGCGATCTGTCGATGAAATCTGAAACCCATGAGGAGAAGGCGATGATGTACGAGAACACTATGCATGGCCTCTGGGAAAGGATGTCGGAAGGCGAGAAATTCTCCAACGCTTCCTTTGGCTCCAAAGTCTCCTCTTTGAATACACGAGTGGCGGATTTGAATAATCAAAAGGACATACTCAATCGGCAGATCCAACAACAGCGCGAAATCAACAGCAAATCTGATAGTGAAAAAGATGCCAATCTTGCCTCCGTTACTACACAGCGAGACCAAGCGTCAGCAGATGCGGCGAAACTTCGAAACGAAATGCAAGAGATGGAGGGCGAAATGGTTCGTCTTCAGACAGAGTTGACCGTGGCAAAGGCTGAGCTCGATGGCGCATATGGCACTCGCGCTCAGCGTGCGGCCGAAGTAGCACAGCATCCTGCACTACAGCAAGAAATAGCTGCTCTTAAGGAAGAGCTGGAGAGCTTCAAATCGAAGTCGGCGGAGAGCGCAGATCTACAGCAACGGGTGCAGACGCTTCAGAAAGAGCTGTCAGAGACGATAGGAGAGTATGAGATTATGACCAAATCGAGCATTGAATTTGAAAAGGATCGTGAGGCTCTCGAGAATGCGGTAGATAGTCTGAGGGATCGATGCGAATCGCTTGAGGCACAATTGAGTGACGAGAAAGTCGGCAAGCTTGGTGTCAAAAGCGAAGGGACCCCTGGCGACAGAGGATCTAATGAGAAAGGGGCAACGAGCACTTCAGTGCTAAGGAGCGAGTTCAAGAAGATGATGCGGGAGACGAGAGCCGAGAACATGAGAGCGCTGAGGGTAAGTGTAAATGAGATCAATCATGTGGAATCAATTCTAACCTCCGTCTTAGTATGAGCAAGACGAACGCCGGAAAGTCGAGGCTCAGCTCCGGGAGCTGAAGAAGGGACAAACGCCTGGCAAGTCATCACTAAGCCAGAGCATGACCGCCACATGAAATCTGGCAGTCTGTTTGAACTTACAACGTTCGATCACGCTGTGGACGTGAAGTGTTCTCCAAGGTCGTCTTCCTGTGGTTAGTCACATTGAAGGAATTGGACAGCACATTCATCCACATGAATAGCCCTCAAGAGGATCCTACTATTGGGAACCGTCCGCCGACGCAGAGATTCTTCTCCTGGATCTTACTCGCCGCTTCTTGGTTCTAGACACCACGTTGTACATCCGGCATCTTCTGTATCCGTGCAGTGGAGTTTAACAAAACCCATTTCCAGCCCAATGAGAGCCATGGTGAAAGCCGTGACTTCTTCGGACGTGACTCGTTCTTTCCCTTCCCTGCTGGGGACCGGACTCTCCGGCAATAAGCACGTTATCTTCTGCTCGCTACATGGCATTGACAAACACCACGAATACATCAGCATTAGATCACGAGTATAGATATGGCATCTGCAGCAGCCTTTAACAGACATGCTTTAGAGGATACAACGAATTCGCCTCCACCGTCTCCTCCATCCGCCGTCAAGACCAGCGGAACGAGTCTACGTCGAAAGAAAACACATCAGGACCTGCATCGGAAATTGGATTCTTCTGAGGATTATCCCTCCCTGCATAGCTCTCTGTACGATGCCTCTATCCAGGATGAAGGCCCAAAAGATGACCCATCGGAAGCTCCATGGCCTGGAACAAATGATACAGTCAATGTCGATGATGATCATTCAAGTCTGGCATGGGAGAATATAGTGCTTGGCCCAGACGGCAGCCACGTACCCATGAGCTACCTCCGTCGTCCTTCGTCGGGCAAGCTTCACGTGCCAACAAATCTGACACCCATCAGCGAGCAAAACAGTCTAGCGACGCTACGTTCCCGCCTTTCAAGCTTGACAACTCGCTCTCGCTCTCGCTCGCCTGGTTTAGCAGTTGCGCACAAAAAGTCATTCTCCCTCTCCGATCTACCCACTCACGCGGAGGCCCAACGTTCTTCTGAATCGTCAACACTCAAGATTGGGCCTGCACCACAGCCGAAGAGGCCGACTACTCAACCACCTCGGCGCTCGCCTACTCCACCCAATTTACCGTCATTTGGTCAGCCTGAAGCTATCAAATACCGCTTGCCACCACCGAGCAAAAGACGCTTCCGCGATTGTTTGGGCACTCCCACGGCGGAGGAGCTGGAATGGAGACGGCAGACGGTCGGTCTGCCAAAGGGCGTAGTGATGAGAGGTGAGGACGGCGTGCTAGTCAGAGGGAAATTTCAGCCCATTCGAAGCGGTCATCTGCCACCACAGAGACAGCAACATACTACTATGGCGCTACCGACCCATGAAAGAAATGCTACGCCGGGCCCACCTGCTGCTCCAAGAGCTCCAGCCAATCCGGTGGAGCAGCGCCCTTCGCGGAGTAATAGTCAAGTAGAAGAGGCCCGACGAATAAGCGCAGAGGTGGCCGAAAGCATCGCACAAGAGAAGCGAGAGAGGAAGGCTCAAAGGAAAGCAACCTGTCTAAAGCTACTGCTCTTCTGTGATCCCCTGGGCCTGTGCCGTTGCTGGCGAGAAGGTGAAGTCGCTGGAGGTAGCCCTCCCTTGACCCCTCTGACTGCCGACTTCAACTTAGGGGAGGAATTAGAGACGCGCAGCAATGGAGGCACTCAAAGCCCGCAGCTGCATGCTTTGCCAGCCACCTCAGACCTGCGAGAGATTGGGGAATCGCCACGCAAGCGTAAGAAGCGATTGTCATTGACAGATGCACAAGCAAGCGAGCGAAGCTACGACAATGAGATGGACGCCAGGACAGAAAATGACTTGAACGCAGGAGAAGGGTCCAGCTCTCAAGCTGCTAGACCTGACTGGATGGGTTTGGATGAAGGTCGGAGCCTACATGATCGCGACCCCTTGAGCCGACATGATTCTGCTTGAAAAGTGCTTGAAATGCATGGGCTTAGTGCCCTGTGAGATATGGCTCATTGGTGTGATGGCAAAGCATTGGATTGGATGTCTGAGCTTATGGCTCATGAGAGGTTGTTGGATAGAATACATAATCAGAAATGGAGAGGGACAAGGCCATCAGCCAGGCATGGCACGATGAACAAGCATACAAGTACATTTCTCGTTCTATGTCTAGACCGCTCGCTCCAGCCACTGGTGAGAATAAAGCTGTACAAGATTGCCGTGCCCTTCTGCTCACCCCTACCCTTGTGGCCAATGAAAGTATCACTTCAGCGCCCTGAAAAGTTTTGGTGCAGCGCACTGAGTAGCACAATGTTGGAGGTGAAAGACTGCGGTTGAAGGACGAGGAGTCAACCATATGCCTTTTGAATAACACGAACAAGGCGGATGGGCAGATCTTACATTCTTCCAAACAATCCTCTTTCGGGCCCTTGTGATCCGGGTTCTCATGCTGTGCGGTGACCCGTTCGGCGCATTCTTCGAAATGGTGCTTCAGAGGGGCACATTGGGCCGACTTGGAGCATTCTATACGTCTCAATCAGCTACAGCTTCTAAGAGAGGACAGCAATTGGAAAAAAGGGAGAAGTGGCATGTCGCAATGAATCAATGGACTGGCCGTCCTCGAAATGTCGGGCTTGACCGCATAGCAAGCTCTCAGATCTCGCCCACCGTTGCCACAACCAAATCACAACAAAAACCCCCTCAAAAGATAACCACCGCCCAGCCCTGACTCTCCCAGCTACGAGATGATCACACGTACCTTCTTCCAATTTTGGCTTCAAATCCTCGGGCTCCTCCTCCTCCTCCTCCTCCTCTTCCTCCTCCCCATCCCCTCCCTCATCGCCATCCCCACCCTCACCCTCTTCACCGCCCTCGTCGCTCTCCCCACCCTCCTCACCTTCCCCCTTCTCCTCCTCCTCCCCACCCTCCTCTTTCTCTTCTTCCGGTGGAGCGTCGGCGTGTAATTCGGTGAATGAGAAGGTCGAGAGGAACTCGCTGAAGGTGTCGGTGAAGCCCATGATGAAAATGCAGTATCGGGAAACTCCGCCCAAGGCTTCCCTTGCCTACCGTACAGATATCAATGGATGGGGTCGTACAGGTTGGGCGCAATTGGTGGCGGGAGGTTGAAGTTGTTTGGAGGTGAAAGGTGCCGTTAAGCTTTTTTTTGGGGCCGAGGGGCGGCGGCGGAGTTCCGAGGATGTGTGATTGGGTGGGAGGGTCTGGGGCTAGTAAGGGGGATGGGAGAAAGAGGACGAAATCGTGTTCTCCTCGTTAAGCGTTATTGACTAATTCCTATCTTGAAGCTTCCTCAATTTTCCTATTTGTTAGACGATATGCAAGATGAATTTGATGATGTGGTGCAAGGAAGGCTAGCTATTGAGGTGGCTATGAATGGAGCATGTACAGGACGAATATTTTAATTGACATGCACATTGTGATCATCAATGGTTTCAGCAGCAGTCTAGCTGTGACTCCATGCAATATATATTAGCCAGGCTATCATATACAATGGACTCTGCTTTTTCAGGCTATATGTTTCAGAATAGATATTCACTGCTTCACGAATTCTCTCTGCCGCATCGATCCTGTTTCTCCCGTGCACAGTCAACTTTTTAGCTTCAGAAAACCGCTCTCCTCACGGTAATTCATCGTTATCAACAAGATCGCTATCACAAACTGTATAAGTGACAGCCGTCTGTTCTCACAACACCTTGTTTGCTCGCCTCCCAAAGAAAGCGCGGCTGGCCGCGCTAGCGAACTCACCCTTTTCTGTGTCTCTGCCTCCCTAACCTCCTTCTCATCCTTACACCAACCAACCTAAACCTCGTCAACACCACTATTCCCTCAAAGGTCTTGGATATAAATCTTCGTAAACCGAATATGGCCCCTGCCAGGAAAGCGAACGCTTTCGAAAAGGACGAGAAAGTCCTTTGCTTCCATCACGAGCTCCTGTACGAGGCCAAGGTGTTGAACTGGAGGCACGTAGACGCTTCAGACAAGAACAGCCCTCAGCAGTACCGTGTCCATTACAAGGGATGGAAAGCTACGTACGTGTTCCTCCCTTTCGTAACGCTTGCCACGGTATTTCACCAGATTTGGTGTCGTCAGGCCTCGTCGGATACGCCATAGACATGATCATTTTCATCTTTGGCTACTGTAGCAGCCCACGCTTCAGGCCTCAAAAGCAAATTTCCTTTGTGAAGAGGTCTAGGCCATCATTATTTCATCAAGCTCTTCAGCAAAATCCGTTGTTTCAGCACCTTTTCTTCCAAATTATCTTTTTTCCGCGTGTGCCACAGCCTTCAGCTTCTCCCACTAACGTTTTCTCCCCAACCCCACAGCTGGGACGACTGGGTCCCCGGCGACCGCGTCCGCAAGTTCACGGATGAGAATTGCCAGCTCGCCCGATCCCTCAAGGGACAGATGGACGACCTCCGCCGAGCGACCACGGGAGTGCCGAAACCGACTACCGCTGCGTCTGCTGCCAAGAAGAAGGCCGTAGATTCGGACATGAGCTCCCAGAGGGGTAGCGAAGATCGCCAGGTCCAAACGACTACGACGACGGGGAGGGGACAGAAGAGGGGGAGGGAGGGGGAGGTTGAGAAGGTATGTCGGTCTGTGATTCTTGTTGGTTCTTTCACGGCTGTATGCATTTGGTGTTGCATCGCGGGCCTTTCAAGGAGAAGAGATCTTGTTCGTCTGCCGGCCTGAAAGCCTCAAAGCTCATCAGTGGGTGCACTGCTGAGCCTCTTATCGACCTGCTTCATTTTGAAAAGAGTTCCAACTATATCGGGCCTTTGAATCCGTTTTCTTTGCTCTCGTTCCTCAAAAAGCAACGCCCCGCCAATCTTGGAAATTGTCATCTCACTGAATTCTACCTATCTGCTTGCTGTCGGTATTTCATTTTGTGAGAAAAACATCAAACCCCCACACTCTTTGCTAAAAATGGGCACTCTCACCCTCTCTCTGTTGCACCCTCATATCTCATGACCCATCAACTAACCTCTCCCCCCCCATCTTACAGGAAGACTCCTTCCTCTCCCGCCCCGCCATCCGGCTCCCCCTCCCGGACCACCTGAAATCCATCCTCGTGGACGACTGGGAATACGTCACCAAATCGCTCTCGCTGGTCCCGCTCCCCTCCCCGCACCCGGTCAACAGCATCCTGGACACCTACTTCGACGAAACCAAGGGCCACCGCCGCCTGGGCTCCGCGGAAGCCGATCTGCTCGAGGAAGTCGTCATGGGCATGAAGGATTACTTCGAGCAGTGCCTCGGCCGGATCCTGCTGTATCGGTTCGAGCGGCAGCAGTATTATGAGGTTCGCGCCGCGATGGATCGCGGGGGGGAGGGGTTCGAGGGGAGGAAGGGGGTGGGGGATGTGTATGGGGCGGAGCATCTGTGTCGGTTGTTCGGTACGTTTTGTGGTTTCCCCCCACTTCCCCCGAATCAATCAATCAATCCAAGCTTTCGGTCGAATTCTCCTGGCTGTGGGTGTGCGTGGGCAGCGGGCTTTGGTGGTGGTCCCTGGGCCTTTTGCAGTTCTACATCCTTGTGATCCAATCTTGGAATATTGGGAGAACGAGCAAGTATGGACGACGCTGACCACGCTCGTCGTCAATAGTCTCCCTTCCCGAGCTCATCGCCCAAACGAACATGGACGCCCAATCGGTGAAGAAGCTGAAGGAGGAAATCACCGCGCTCACGAATTGGATGGCCAAGAACTCGGCGCGCTTCATGACGCAGGCGTATCAGGTCGCCAATCCGGAGTATGTGGACGCTGCGAAAGGGCTGTGATTTGGGAGGGAAGAGATTGGGGAGACCCAATGGGGGAATCTGGAGATCAAAGGCCGATGCTTTTACCAAAGGCGTTTGAGGAGCGCTAAATAGCGAATCGCTTTTGATCGACTTGTTCTGGATAGGTTGATATCGAGGCAGTCAGGGGTGAGCCATCCAGATACCGTTTGATTAGGATCTAGGAACCACGGCTCATACAATTCACATTGCTTCATTTTTTTGCTATAGACTTATCGACCATGTCCACGTCCAGAAAGGCATGCTCTTACCCATTTCAAACGCGACATGTATATTTACATAGCAACAGGCATTTTTCAAAAGATAATGATTCTCCTCACTCCCCCTTCAACTTATCCTGCGTGACCCCAAAAGCCATCTCCAACATATCCAGCTCCTCCTTCATGTGCGTGCCCTTCAACCCCGTCGCCACCGACGCGCTCGGATTCCGGCCCGCATACATTACATGCCGCCTATTATGATACTCGGTCTCGTTCAGCAAGGTCTCGAGCCTTGGCTGGGTGAAGCTCCACGCTCCCGCATTCAGCGGTTCCTCCTGCGCCCAGACGATGGTCTTGGCATTGGGGTAAGAGTCGAGGTTTTCCTTCAGCTGGGCCCAGGGGAAGGGGTTGAGCTGCTCCACGCGGGTGATTGCCGTCGTTTTGAGATGATCGTGTGCGGCGCGGTGCTTGTGCAGGGCGGCGTAGACTTGGCCGGTGCACATGATGACACGGTCGATTTCGTCGTGGGGTTTGATGTCGCCGGACTCGTGAGCGGGATCGGGGATGATCCATTGGAAGTGGGAGTCGCCTGTGAAGTCGGAGATCGGAGATCGGGCAAGTGGATGGCGGAGTAGAGATTTGGAGAAGAAGAGGATGAGAGCTGGTGGGCGGAGGTCAGCTTGATAGCTAGATTAGGGAGGGTCCAGGACTTACGTTTTCGGAATTGACGATTCATCTGTCGCCTTAGAATGTGGAAGAGGTTAGAGGGAGTAGTCATGTAGGCTATCTGCATATTACAATCTTGGTGCTGACGCTCGAGTTTATCGGGGGCAGGGAATATCCTGGGGTCTTCGTTGCAGAGCTGCAGGTATCGCTCCATACGACCAGATGAGTGTTCCGGTCCTTGACCGTCGTAGCCGTGAGGTAACGACATGACAAGACCTGATCTTTGAAGCCACTTGACCTCTCCTGAAGCAACAAATTGGTCAATGATACATTGGCAGTTGTTGGCGAAATCCCCAAACTGGGCCTCCCACACAACGAGGGCATTGGGCGAGGACAGCGAGTATCCATACTCAAAGCCAAGGACTCCGAATTCGCTCAAGGATGAATTGGTGATGCGGAAAGTGCCTTGCTTATCGTTGACATGCTGTAATGGTGTATATGTATTCTCAGTCTCTTGATCGTGTAGCACCGCGTGTCTTTGCGAAAATGTCCCCCGCTCAACGTCCTGGCCTGAAACTCGGACATGGTGCCCCTCATCACAGAGCGTACCGAATGCAAGGGCTTCTGCAGTAGACCAGTCGATCGCTTTACCTTCATCGACTGCCTTCTTCCGGCCAGCAAGGATACGTTTCAGGTTCTTATGCACATGAAAGCCTTCGGGTGCCCCGCTGATAACATCTCCAATATGCTTCAGCTTGTCGGCTGGCACTCCCGTGGGATTATGTGGCAGTATCTCCGTGGCAAGCTCCTTGGGCGACTTGAAGCCGTTCCATGCTGATGTCAACCATTCCTTGGAAGTCGGCTGATAGTCCTTGCTTGCTTCAAAGCTGTTCGACAGCATGCCCCACACCCACTCCTTGTGCTCCTCGATGTCCTCCTTTGTGAAGGTGCCTTCGTCGAGAAGCTTCTTCTCGTATTTCTGGAGAGTTGGTTTCTGTTCCTCGATGCGTTTGTACATGAGTGGTTGTGTGAAGGAAGGCTGATCGGTCTCATTGTGTCCCTGCTTCCTGTAGCAAACAATGTCAATGACTACGTCAGACTTGAATTCGGCACGCCAATCGGCCGCCATATGGCAGACAAAGTTGACGGCCTCCACGTCGTCACCATTGACATGGAACACAGGCGCGTCTATCGCTTTCGCAATGTCCGTGCAGTAAGGCGTCGATCGAGCAAAGCGAGGATCGGTGGTGAAGCCGATCTGGTTGTTGACGACCAAATGAATGGTGCCGCCAGTGGAGTAGGCTGGTAACGAGTGGAAGCCCATGGTTTCATAAACAATACCTTGGGCAGCCATGGCCGCATCACCGTGGAGAAGGACTCCCATCGCGCTCGAGTAGTTCTTCTCGTCGTTGTTGTAATGCTGTATGGCCCTAGTCTTTCCAAGGACTACTGGATCCTCGGCCTCCAGATGTGATGGATTGGCCACCAGTGACAGCTGCACCCGTTTGCCAGAAGGTGTCGGCCGCTCGAAATTCATACCCAGGTGATATTTGACATCTCCTGAACCTTCGTCTGACGGCTCGGCGGAGCCTCCGAATTCGCTGAAGATGGATTCGTTTGGTTTTCGGACGACGTTACTTAACACGTTGAGTCTACCACGATGTGGCATCCCAATGACGATATCTTTGACCCCGTAATCGACACTTCGATCTATGAGGGCTTTCATTCCTGGGACGAGGGTCTCGCCACCCTCCAACCCGAAGCGTTTGTCATTTGGATATTTGGTCGCCAGAAATGACTCGAAACTGCTGCTCCAAATCAGACGATCTAGGATACGACGCTTGTCATCGACGGAGTATTTGAAGGGTTGAGGGATCTCGACCCGGTTTCTTATCCAGTCGCACTGATGTCTGTCTGGGATATGGATGAATTCCACGCCATATGCTCCACAATACAGCCTTTCGCACGTATTGACAATCTCACGAAGCGTCATCTTATCGCGGCCTTCCGTAGCAAATCTTGGCAATATGCCAGGACCCAGGCCAAACTCTGTATCCAGATCCTTCTCGGAGAATTGATAATGGTCCAACTCCAACTCCCTGGGCTTGTGATAGCCGAATGCTTCTGCCTCGCCACGGATACCCAGTGGGTCGGTTCTGGCCTTGTGGTGACCTCGCGCCTGGTAGGCACGCACGAGCAGTTGAACTTTCAGATGGCCCCCCACGTCCTGTCCTTGCCCTGTCGCCACGCCGGCACTCGCACCAAGCAGATCTGATGGTACGTCGCCCTCCGGTATCGACATGATGGTGGGAGGGGGCCGGAAGGCCTGTGACATGGGCATGCTGCCATCCTCCATGTTGCGAAAGTAGACCTGCCATGATACGTGCACACTCGAAGGATCTCTTTTCCACTGCATGTACATCTCATCGATGTAGTTGGCGGTGTTTCCTTGCAGGAATGAATCCGCAGGATCCTGAACATTCTGCATCAGCCACATTGTACGAACGAACCCAGGCTCTGGACTCACCACTCCTCGGCTGGTCTGCTCAGCAGAAACAGCATAATGGCGCTTCTGCTGAATAAGTGAGGGGAGGGCAAGAGATTCTCTAGAAGGGCTACATCTGCCCCGAAAGGACTGTTCGCCACACTTTATGGTCTGAGTGAGGCGAGAGCCTCGAGGTAGGCAGAGGCCTGACTTGCGAAGTGATGATCGAAGCATCTTCCGAAATTACCGTGACTGAGCAATATATTCAATTCATTGCAAGATTTGAAACATTCATATAGCAATCTTGCGGTATGAAATGGAACCTGCCCGTCTTTATACAATACTCGAGGAGCCAGTAATTAAAGAAGAGCTGTCACGTTCATCAGAGTCCAGTATCACCAGCGAGTCATGTGCAGCCCTGTGTTTGGCAGCATCAGTCCCTGCCTTAATCCTTTTGCATCTCCGCCATTATGCGGAGAAAGCTTCGGAACGTTGCCGCTGGCCAGCCGCATAGCTCTAGTCCGTTTCAAGGCTAGACCACGCATAATATTGTTCTTGGCAAGCTTGGTTATGAAAGTTATGAGTCGAGATTCATATAATTGCTCATATAAGTGCTACGACATCAGCCTTCCTGCTCAGAGCTGTGGTTGCCTGACAGTCATCTTGCTTATCATGCTATGACATGGAGATCTGCTGGGTGAGATGGCACCACCTCGAGGCTCTGCCGCCTACAAAAAGAAAGATGGCACCCTCGCGCTGTCCAAAGACAGTTCGTCTGTCTCTTGGACGCCTGTTGCGCCCCCCGGCTCAAAGCCTGCTCTGACTCTGCCTGTGTCCATGATTACTAGTGAGTCGCATATTGAGCGCATTCACACAACTTTGTGTGCTCATGTGATGTCTAGACCTCCAACAGACTCCTGCGGGTAGTGCAAAGGTGATGCTCAAGGTCTTTGCTCAAACCCCTGGTGCCAAAGACGCGGAGACTCATGTATTCGCCTTCACATCTGTCACCGCTGCTCGAGCGGAAGCAGACGCCATCAGAGATACTCTGAGCAAGGCAATACAGTCAATCAAGACCAACGGCTTACCCGCAGCTGGTGGTGGTGGTGGAGGTGCGGCCTCGGCATCGATGGCAATTGCTGGAGTCCTGTCCTCCAAGACTGGGGAGGACGGGCCGAATGATTTATATGACGATGAAAAGTTGAAGCAGAACGTGGAACTTCAGCAGTCTTTGTTCAAAGCAAATCCTCCCTTGAAGGAAACCTTTATAGAGACTCTTCGCACAAAGCCAGAATCCATCACCACGTCCCAATTGACCACGCAGTTCTGGTCCTCTAGGGTCCATCTCCTACGTGCCCATGCCATCGAAAGGGGCCAGACGCGAGGTGCCTACAACGTCTTGTCAAGTATCAAACCCGTGACGGTCGATAATGCTATAAAGCTGAGTATCAGCAAAGAACAAATACAATTGATCTTTCAACAACACTCTCTAGTCAAGCGCGTCTACGATGAGAACGTCCCCAAGATCAGTGAGGAGGCGTTCTGGTCCCGCTTTTTTCAGAGTCGATTGTTCAAGAAATTAAAGGGGGAGAGGATCACGGACAATGACCCTACGGACACCATCCTGGACAAGTACCTGCAGGTTGACGAAGATGAGGATCGCGCCCGGCGCCTGATGGCTTCACATGTTCCCCACATCATCGACATTGAAGGCAACGAGGAGAACCACAGCCAGCGCAAAGGCAACGATGGGGACATGACAATGCGACCCGCTTCCATGAACAAAGTCCCCATCATCCGTACCCTCAACGCACTCAGCGAGAAGATCCTCTCTCACGTCGCGCCCAATGACATCGACCCATCCTTACCCATCGGTGTCGACGAAGAGACCTTCAACTCGCTCGCTCTCCGTGACCTCCAAGCCGACGCCGAAGAAAACCGGATCATCCTCAACATCAAAGACCAATCCCGCTTCTTCTCCTCCGACCGCCGATCCGACGTCTCCGCCGACGCCCTCCTCTACGCCAAACAGAATCCCAACAAAGTCCTCAAATCCCTCCGTGCAGATCTCGCCCAAGCCTCCTCCATCAACGACCTTTCCCTCGCCATCGGCGTCAACGAGGACAGCGATACCTCTGATGAAGACGACGATGACGACAACAGCCACCAAGACCACGTCGGAAGCCGCGCCGCCTTGACAGCCGCCACATCCCAGATGATGGCCGCGATAACCACCCAGCGCCTGCGCCTGACCTCCTCCTCGGACGACCCATCCTCCTCATCCGCGCATCCCTTCTCGACCGTCGCCAGCACATCCACTGCGGGCCTGCCGACCGCGATCTTCGAGCGCCTCACCCTCACCCACGCCACCACCACCGAGTTCCTCTCGCACTTCTGGTCCGCTTTTCTGTCGGGCTCGCCCGCGCGGGCGGACGAGATCGGCAAATTGGTCGAAACGCTCGATCGCGCGATGGATCGCATCAGCGCCGTGGCCGAGGACGCGGAAAAGGAGAGGCAGAAGGATGTGGATAGGTTGAAGCAGCAGGTGAAGGAGTACTTTGAACGGACGGGCAAGAGGCGGAAGGTGGATTTGGACAGTGTGAAGGGGGGCAAGAAGGTGATGGACCGGTTGTTGGGGCCGACTGTGAGGGCGATTCGGAAGGCGTTGGGGGAGTATCAGAAAGCGCTGAGTCAGGTTGGGGAGGAAATGGGGGCTCAGGGTTGATGA
Organism: Ramalina peruviana; assembly: GCA_001956345.1. Taxonomy (NCBI): domain Eukaryota; kingdom Fungi; phylum Ascomycota; class Lecanoromycetes; order Lecanorales; family Ramalinaceae; genus Ramalina; species Ramalina peruviana. The sequence goes on from MSTJ01000055.1 coordinate 50,941, forward strand.
GGCGATTGGAGGCTGGCGTTTGAATCATATATCTTGAGATCTTGGCTGCATAGCGAAGGCGTAGGGGAGAAGCGGAGCTCACGTGCTGTGGCCGCCTAGGAAAAGAGGATGACGATTCATATCATTGAAGGCAACGATACCTTATTCGGCCATCCGGCAAGCTGCCTAGGTATATAGAGAGCAGCACACAATTCTAAGAAAGCATGTGAAATTGCAGGCATTCCCGGATCTATAGCTTGCTTACCCGATGCCAGCTCGATCTATGGGATTGACAGAATTCATCCTTATCACGACATGATGGTGCTCTAACGAGAGCGAAATGCTGATGATGCTTGTTCGCTCCGTCGAAATCCCATGCTAGATTCCTTTATTACATTCCCTCTATCCACGCAATGCACGCATCCCCCAGTCGTCAAACCTCAAAAGCGGGCGCGACACACATATTTCTGAGAAGAGATCTCCTGCTCGGGACCGCAGTCCACGTCTCATGACCCCGAATCCCTAATGCCAGACAATGAAGCGAAAAGGAACGGTATCGAAGAAAAATGAGTCGAAAGCTCTCACATGATGATTGATGGTGCTGGAATTCACATGTCAGTCTTGCTTGCCAACCATTCATGAGAGTGTAGAGCAGCTTACCATCCACATTCTGCTTGATACTCTTGTGCGGCAATATGCTCCCCCCATTCACATAAATCTCGTCCCCAATCGTCACATCATCCCCCAGCACGCTGACATTCTCCAGCCGCGCCCACCGGCCAATGCTGCTGTTCCACCCGACGATCGTGCTCTTGACCCACGCATGGTCCTTGATCTTGCTGCCGGCCAGCAACACACTCCTCTGTATCCTCACGCCATCGCCGATGACGACATTGGGCCCAATGGTGACGTTGGGACCGATGCGGCAGTTCTTGCCGATCTTGGCCGACGGATCGACGAGGACGTTGCCGCCGAAGACGTAGCCTTCCTTGGGGGAGGAGAGTTTCTTGGAGCCCTTCTTGGTGAGGGAGGAGAGGTAGAGGCACGTCCCCGAGAGGAAATCCTTGGGCTGTCCGACGTCCATCCAGAAACCCTCGAGATCGAAGGAGTGGAGTTGGCCCGCTTTGACGATGGCCGGGAAGGTTTCCTGCTCGATTGATGTGGGACGGAGCTCGATGCGCTTCAGTACGGAGGGGTTGAGGATGTAGATGCCGGCATTGATGCGATTGCCGACGAATTCGACGGGCTTCTCGACGAAGCGGTCGATGCGGGAAGGGTGGTCGGGCTTGTGTACGACAACACCGTATTTGCTGGGTTCTTCGACTTTGGTGACGACGATGGTTCCCTCCTCGCCGTGCGCCTTGTGGAACTCGGCGAGCTCTTGGAAGGGGTAGTCGCAGGTGATGTCGGAGTTGAGGACGAAGAAGGGGGTGTCATCTTTGCCTAATACTTTCTCGGCCAGCTTGAGGGGGCCGGCTGTACCTAGAGGTTCCGTCTCGACGGAGAAGACGATGTTGATGTTGTATTTCTCTTCATACTGATGAATCTTAGCTGTCGGGGCCGGCTGATACTGGTTCTCGAGCAAACCTTCTTCAGCGCGCCCTCCATGACCTCTGGCCGGTAGTTGACCGCGAGAACAACATCTGTGACACCTGCTGCTGCAAGACTCTCAACTTGATGCTCGATCATAGGGCGATTGGCGAATTCGACCAGCGGCTTGGGAAGGGTGAGAGTCTAAGATCGGTCAGATGGTGCTCTGTACGCCCACAATGCCCGCCGTCTTCGCAATGAATGATTTGCTCAGGAGGACCTCGTACCAAGGGACGAAGTCGAGTGCCATAGCCTCCGACCAGGATGAGGGCTGAGGCCAATTAGCAAATTGGAATATGATATTGATGTGCTAGACATACCCTTCATCTTGCAGTGTGATCTATAATATACTGGCGGTGCGATAAGACGTTGAGCGATTCAATGGTACTGGGGTGCGAATCGTTGTACACGAGTATTCTTCGAGGGGCACTGGAGCAATGACGGTTCGCTGCAGCAGAACTTCAATGGTTGGAAGGACCTTCTTTGACAGATGGCTGCGCGCCAATGATGACTGACAATAGTAGAGCGTGGGAGCAAAACCAAAGCTAATAGCAGTGAGGTCACTCGTAACAAAAAAAACCTTGAGCTCGTAAAGCAAAGCTTTGGTGTTACCGTGTTGGCCCCAGGTTACACTTTTCTCTCCCTGCAAGGGTCCGCCAAGACTATCGTTCCGAAAAAGGGGTTCTCCCGACTCCCGGGCCCGGATGCCTGCATAATTCGACCCCCTTTTGGACAGATCAACGAATCCTTGATGCAGCCTTTTACTGGTGGTTGATAAGAATCATTGAACGGTAATCATTGAGTATCCTCAGGCAAGGTTAACAGTTCACTCTCGTTCAAGTCTTTCGCATGCTTCACCCTCATTCCCACAAAGTGCATCGCCCATTCTTTGACTCGCTTGACCTTATCCATTCGCGCGTTGTCCAGACTTCTCATCTCTATTTGGCGGGCGCTGAAGACTCCCTTGAAGTCGTGACTGTCAACTATGTTCCGATGCAGCAGGTCGATGCTAGTCATGCCTCTTCGAAGGCTTTGCCCGTCTACTTTGTCACGAAAGGAACTCAGGGCCACGTTTCTTATTAGAACAATGTCTTGTGGTCTCAGCCCTGACATCTGCACGCCCAAGCTACCATGCGCTTCACAATGATGCTTCAAAGCGTTCGAGCCGTCAGGAGCAGCAACGGGCAACCAGATGTTGATGCTGAAGCCTGATCGAGTTTCATCGCCCACAAGCAATTCGACAAGATCCACCTTGTGCTGTGTTCTCCTGGTCGTGATTGTCCGCGGCTGACTGATTGAAATGACACCTACCACGAGGTTGACCGTCATGGTCTGCGGATTGATTGAACGTAGATACCGAGCATTTGGCAGATCCTTCAGGTTGCTTATGGTACCTGACGCCAATCGTGATGTAACGAGTTGAGCATGCGTGTTTGTCAATGGATCAATCTCGGATAGGAATGAATGCTCCTCATCCTCTTCAGTCAATGCGCTCTCAGACGATGCGGTCCCAATGATTTGGGTCGAGTTCTCATGAATGGCGAACGACTGCTCATAGTATTGGGAAAGCACATCTTCCCGGTCTTGGGAAGGATTCAGTGCGTTTGAACCCTGTGCTGTGGAACCTGAAGATGAGGTGGAGAAGTCTGTCGCCGTCACGAAGGAAGCCTCGGTCTGGCCGCTGAGACCAGGATCGTCCCACTGTTGTCGAGCTGTCTGGGTCAGTCCAGTGGGAAGATGTTCTGCGTCTAGAGGAAGTTGACGCCAGCGGGCTGCAACACTTTCGCTGGCAGATCTGGCTCTCTCAATCTTTTCCTTAGCTGATACATGATCCTGCTCAAGCGACAGTGCGACTGTGGATTCTGACCAGTCTAGGGAAGATGACAAAGGCGCCCCTGTCAAAAGTACAGTCTTCTGCACGTCATCTGTCATTGATGCAGCAAGAGTTTCTTTAGATTGGGTTGCTCCCGTCGCCCCTCATTCGATCATCGTAGTCGTTGTAGCAAGCAAGGAGAGCCCAAGATGTTGTTGTACTATGAGACACCATCCTGCACTAAAGAGGCAACTTGAAAATTGAGATGGCTACGATAGCTATTTAGGATGTAAATATATAAATAGACACAGTCAATGCACGTGTCAGGCAAAGGGTGGCGCCTTCTTTAGAAGATGAAATGCGACGCTAATCTTGAATTGGCTTTGGTCGACGTCCAGCCGGGGAAATTGCTATCGTCTGTCTTTTGCTATTAGCATCTGTACAGATCACAATGGCGCCCACCTTCCGGTCATGTCGTTGCCTCTTGCAAATGGAGTGAACGATAAGGCTGAGGCAGCCCATCTGTTGTCGAGTAACAATGAGGACATGGAGCTGTCTGATATGACTTCACGAAATGGCAGCAAGGGGGATGCGACCCGCGTCGACGCACGATACACAGATCAATCGGAAGATGGGGGACCTTCAAGCTCAGGCGCGGATAGGGAAGAGTTGGAAAATGATGTGGCAATGATCAACCCCGGCGTTTCCTCCCATGAGTATAGAGTCTATGGGATCAGGTGGTTTGGATTGATCCAATTGGTCTTGCTGAACATCATTGTCAGCTGGGATGTAAGTAAAGAGCCGGGGGAAGACCCAGGCCACCCGTTCAATCTCTCCTGAGAATTGAGGAGAAGAAAACTTTGCGAGCGGGTGTACTGCTTTTGGCTACATTTCAATCCTATGAAAGAGGAGCATCAGTCGCTGACGCACAGTGCCAGTGGCTGTCTTTTGCACCGGTAGCTAACAGTGCTGCTGCTTTCTACTCAACGGATCCATCAGTCATCAATTGGCTTTCTACGGCCTTTCTCTTCGCTTTCGTTGCCGCGACGCCGTGGACAATATATACTCTACATCATGGAGGGCCTCGAAGAGCCATCATCACGTCGTCCGTGCTGATCGTGATTGGCAATTGGATCCGCTATGGGGGTACACGAGCATCAGCGCCTTCCTTTGGCTTGACCATGTTTGGGCAGATCTTGATTGGTCTGGCTCAACCGTTTGTGCTATCTGCACCCACACATTACTCGGATCTGTGGTTCACGCCCCAAGGAAGGGTATCAGCCACTGCGATCATGTCCTTGGCCAATCCTTTGGGTGGAGCGCTCGGCCAATTGATCAACCCTGCACTGGCAACGAAAAGCTCCCAAATCCCAAGCATGACGCTTTATGTTGCCATCATCAGCACTGCTGTCTCTCTACCCTCGTTTCTAGTCCCGGCAAAGCCGCGCACTCCTGTATCTGCTTCCTCGACATATGATGTGCCAACGCTGCGAGAAACAATTCACTTGCTGATCACAAATCCAACTTTCTGGCTGCTTGTCATTCCATATTGGACGTATGTGGGCTTCTTCAATTCTATCAGCTCTCTTCTCACACAGATCTTGACGCCTTACGGCTTCTCGGAGACCGAGTCTGGCATAGCAGGTGCTGTGCTGATCCTTGTTGGCCTACTATCTGCAGCGATCACATCGCCCATCGTTGACAGGACCAAAAGATATCTGCACTTCATTAAGATATTGGCCCCAATCATAGCACTATCCTACCTGGCTTTCGTTTGGGCACCTAGCACTCGATCCATCGCTGCGCCTTATGTCATTCTCGCTGTTCTTGGAGGAGCCAGCTTTAGCCTGGTCCCAAACGCTCTTGAATTTCTGGTCGAGGTCACTTTTCCAATCGGGCCAGAAGCAACATCCACCATCTGCTGGAGCGGGGGCCAGCTCTTCGGTGGGGTCTTCATCTTGATCTCCGATGCGCTGAAAGCAGACAAGAACGCGTCTCCTCCCTTCACCATGAGTAGAGCCTTGATCTTCCAGGCCATTGTCGCTGCGGCAGCATTGCCCTGCGCCATGATCCTCGGCTGGGTGGGTAACGTAGGGAGCAAGAGGCTGCAGGTTGACAAGACATCCGCATCGTCTGCAGCGAGAGACGAAGTGGAGTGAGATAGCTTCGCATTCCGCACGATCGTGGTACAACGGCCTTGCGCAAGAGAGATGATCTATTTGGCTACCGCGACGACATCGCCCGCCTCATCCGCCTCGACTGTCGTATTCGACGTCGTACCGGCGTATCCCTCCACAGCTCGCTCCCACAAGTTCCCCTTCCGCCAAAGCGCGACACCGAGCCCCACATTCGGTCCGAAAATAGCATACCCCATGCCACCTTTACAGGTACTGCGGATCCCACCAACAATACTCGTGACTTGCACCCACGCCTCCTCCTCCATTGTGGACCAATCGCGATCGAACACATAGGGCAGCTGGGGAAAGCGGTACTTCTCGCCGTGCGGCTTCCACATCCTCATCATCATCACTGCAATCGTGCAGGATCCGTGGCTGAAGAGCGCCGGCAGTGCAAATCTGACGCGGAAGCCTTTACCGTGTGCCTCGTTGAGGAACACGGCGTACGAGTTTGTGCCTTGGTAGACGAAGGTGCCCAACTGTGTTTGGTCAGCGACTCAATTACCACCCTGTTCGCATCAAGCGGGTTCGGCGAGTCCAGTGACTCACCTCGTCGCCATATGTCTCTTGAAGATCCAGCATCTGGAAGAGGGCGTTTTCGCAATCCGATGCAAGCTCCTCAGCAGTAGGAAGCATGCCGGGCCACCACTCGGTGGACGGTCCAATGCATGTCTGGAACGCAGGCCGCCGATCGAGAATATCGGTATCGTTGGAGATGAGGTTGGTGGGTGATGCAAGAACAGCATTTACACACAAGGAGCAAATGAGCCAGACTGTGCCGGAGAGGGGCTTCATTGTGTACGCCTGACATGAGTACAGGGGTTTCTGGTGGCTGGCAGGTCATTATTACTCCCTGTCGCGAGCAGATGTTCGGTTGCGCCTATTCACCTGCATGCTCTCGCCTATGTTCGAGACATGCTTTCTACCGCTTGGATCCCTAATGTAACTCAAATGAAAAGCTTTCAACGAGTTCCGAATTGAAGCTGGAATTATGTAGGGATGTTTACAATCGATAGCCCTTTCGCTTATCCTGGAAAAACGCTCTTGGATCATATCTCACTCACAATAGGCGTTTATATTGAAGGTAAGGATTTAAAAATGTGCTAATGTGCCGAACATCAGTATCTACAATTCTGAAGCTCTCTGATCCATCCGTTCTCCATTGCTCTATCATACAAGTCAGAAGTGATGTGCCGATGCAATCCATACCACCATACAATTCGGCAGCTAGACAACAACCATAACCTCCCGAACAGAGAATCATGATCATGCCCTTAATCCCAGCTGCAGCTCTAATTTCTTGACCATACCGAGCTTCTGCTCCCTAGTCAAAGCTTCCTCATCAAAAACCCGGACATCCTCGAGAAACCGCTCGAAGCTGTGGAGAAGGAACACTTGTACTTTGGTGATCAAAGCTCGCTCATCAGGCGATTCCTCTGGCATGGTATTCGTTGGCATGGTATCCTTTGCGCTGGTACATTGTGAGCCGTTGTTCTGATCTTCGCTTGAAGTCATCGATTTGGGCGTCATGGATGCTTGGGCTGCCGCCGCAAGCCTGTGGCCAAACCGCAGGATATACTGCGGTTTTGGCTGTTTGGGCTGAACATTTTTGCCGCAATAAGCACATTCCATCCCTTCGTCGAGTATTGTCTGGTAGCAATGGGAACCAATTGGCTGATCACAGCAAAATGTAAACTCCAATTCATGGTCGTGGTCATATGGAGCCTCGCAGATACTGCATATTGTGTCGATAGAAGATGAATCCACTCCAGCAGTCGAGGGATCGGATGGAGGTTGGTGGCCGCTATGGTGGGAAAGGAGAATCAAGGTCAGTTTGTTGGTTTGAATGCATGTAGCAGTGGGCCGTATTGAGGAGCGGACGCATGAGCGCATACTTGGTCAGACCTCTCGTTCCTTGCTGAGCCATTCTGAAGTCGATCATGGGCTTCTGAAGAGAAAAGTAGACTTCGAGATTGGTTCAGGTGTAATGTGAGCCCAGGGGTCTGAAGATGAAGGTCAGTGGAGATTCTTTCTTTTAGAGGGTTCTCTTTCTCCATTGCACAACCTGGACTTACAGTAGAAATGCTTGCACTAGGCTATATTTTTATGAGATGCTGGTTATCGTATCCTTCCCCCACATCCTATGTCAAAAGAGAAATTGTTGTTGACCAAATGGTGGGCAGGTGTTTGTTGATTTGAGAGGGAAAGGAAAAAGGAAGATGGATTTTGTGCGGATTCGTTACCCTAAGTAACCGGATATCGCTGCTACTGCCATCATCACCACGTGGTGAAGAAGCAATCTTTCGGTGTCACACACCCCGTCGTCATATATTCCCCTCACATCGTGGAACCTGAAGTCCTTCGAGCGGGGAAGCACAAATCAGGGTGGAAATGCTTATCCGAAGAAGCATTCACTTGTGGAATGGAATGTCCTTACTGGCTCCCAGGTGTCATGCGATAGCCATGACCTGCGCTTTGATGATCGTACCGTCCTTTGATCGTACCATCCTTGACCATTTGCTGTGTGCTGAAAGGCGGTGAAACAAGAGGAATTGGAAGGGGAAAATCTCTCTTAAGCATTGGGGACGAGGTTCTGAATGAGCTTCCTGAGTCTGCCTTTTGGGCTCCAGATGATAGAGCAGAGCGAGAGCGAGCTGGAAACGTCCACCATACATCTTCCTAGACTCAATTCATGTTACATTTACACAAAGAAGTTGAGACTTGGCCATAATTATTGCATCTATCAAGAGCTGGTGGACTGGGCGTTCTGACCAATGTCTCGATGCGCTGGGATGAAGGTCACTCTTGAGACATTTGAGAGAGGTTTTATCAAAGTACTCAGATTACAGTTCCAACAAACAGAAGGAGAGAAGACCTTCAAGGCTCAAGATGCCTCAGTTTATACCCATTTCTTATCACGATGAAAAGGTGCTCGTAATGTGCCTTTTTTTTTGGAAACCGCCATAGAAACGGCATACACACACTACTGAGGCCAATCATAGGAAGTACAACCATTGAACCGACCTACGGAATACGCTGTACGCTTTCCCGAGAACAAATCGCAAATCACGAAGGATGTATATCGCAATCCTTATTGAAAAAAAAGTTCTGCGAGACTGGGGCGCGCTTGCCTTTTTACGCCTCTTGGTGCACAAGCACAGCCACTGAAACACGCGGCCGCTAAGAATATCATTATTAATAGCTGAGACGCAATAGGCTGGATCCGATCGAGTAGAACTAATTCGGGACGTCCCGGTGGCAGGCCCTGTTCATGTCCTTTAATCTATTACGCATAAAGAGGCGAGGTGTCGCATGCTTTGCCAGTTCTTTCTATTGCCCTTGACTGAAGCATCTACACACCTGCCTCAGAGCATGAATCATCGTATCTAGTTTGACTCTGGTGAATGCGGTCATAACGCTGCTACAAGGGTCAAAATTGTACGATGACGCTCATCAAAACCGTTCGATCTGAGGTGTCTGCAACATCTCCGCTGCTCATCTTTTCATATGTAATTGATTGGATAATCATATTGTAAGTGCATCTATTCAAGATCGTACGAGGAGTTGAGGGACCATCCTGACACTATCACAGAGCGATCGCTGCTGTGGGTGGCGGCTTCAGCCAAATCGAACCGAATCGCCGCCCTTTCAGTCTGACAGATCCATCGATATCATTCCCTCTGACGGACGAAACAATATCTGTCGGAGTCCTCATTGTGATCGGCCTCCTTATACCAGCAGTCCTTATCTTCATCGGTAGCATCTTCATCGGACTTGGGCCTTCGCCTCGGGAATCTTCCAGATCACTAGCTCTTCGCCGCAAGCTCTGGGAATGGAACGCAGGCTGGATGGGACTCGGTGTTGCGCTGGCAGTGGCGTTCATGATCACAAACGGGGTGAAAGAAGTAATAGGCAAACCGCGGCCTGACCTGCTGGATCGCTGTCAGCCCGATCTGACCCGAGCCGCGGACAGTGCCGTGGGCAGCATCGGGCCTCAAGGAAACGAAGAGATACTCCTAGTCTCCTGGACCATCTGTCAGCGAGGAGGCAGTGTGCTCAATGAAGGATTCCGGAGCTTTCCCAGCGGCCATTCATCCTTCTCCTTTGCCGGCATGACATACCTTGCGCTCTGGCTGTGTGCCAAGCTCTCAATCACGATCCCCTTCCTCAACTACCAAAGCTTCGCCTCGGCGAATAGAGGCCTTGACGGTAGGCCGCTTCGCAGCCAAGCGGCTGCGCCACCGACATACTTATTAGTCATTCCACTCATACCGATCTGCGTGGCTATCTACGTCTCGAGCACCCGCTACTCAGACTTCTGGCATCATGGCTTCGATGTCATCATCGGCTCTCTTCTCGGCATCGCGACTGCTTTCCTCGGCTTCCGATGGTACCATCTTCCAATCAGAAGGGGCGAAGGGTGGGCTTGGGCGCCCCGGAGCCCTAAGCAGGCCTTTGGTCATAGCGTTGGCCGGTTGACATATGCTGACGATGAGCCCCAACCTGGCACGGGTAGAGACTTGGAGAGGGGGCCCAAATCCGCCGGAGGTGGCCATGCAGGGCTACCACACCGGGATGGGAAGAGCAGCGAGACGAGCGACGGATTCGAGATGGGAGATCTGAGGCATGGCCAGGGGCAGGGACCAGCCAACCCCACCAGCGAGGATGCGTACCAGCCTCAATTGCGGCAGAATACAGACAGCGAGCGACCGTTGCGACAGAACACTGAGGGTGACTCGACAAACCCATTTGATTCACCCAGGATGGAAGGGTCCGCTGTCCCAGCCAGATAGGGGCTTGAATAATTTTGGTTGCATTGCGGACGAACGATTAGCGTAAGCATAGCGGGCGGCGTCTTCAAATGTCATTTTAATCCAATCGCCAGAATCTAACATTGATTTCTCAAATGCTCGTCCCTAGAACCCGCTCTTGATACCGACTTGGAATCTTGATATTCAGTCACGTGATGCTCCAAGACGACGCTATTGCGGAGAATGGTGGAGAGACTTTTCCCCCTCCACTTCGTAGACACACCGAGACACATACTACGCAGGTTGCCAGCATCATTGCATTTGCTATCCATCTCCATCATGCATCAAATAACTCCTATCCATCTCACATGCATGGCTCTGAAAGAATAAGAAAGGAGAAAACCCCACCAGATGCACCGCTTCCACATCCACATCCTCCACTTCCGCATCCCCTTCTTCCGCATCTTCTACTCCACCGCCTTCACCCTCTTCACCCTCCTCCTGACAGGCCTCCTCCTCATCACGCCCGGCGACCACATCCTACAAGCCTTCCACCACGACCAGCTCTACCACATCATCATCGTCGGCGGCGTCTGGGTCCTCACCTTCTTCATCGCCCTGTTCGTCTACGCGGGCCGCCTCTTCCGGACGAGGTCCGCGTTGGCGAATATACCGAGGGAGTGGAATCTGAACGGGCATGGAAGGGGCAGTCCCGGTGTGGGGTTGGGGATGGGGGTGAGGGTGGGGAGGGTGGTCCGCGAGGGGTTGGAGCGGAGTGCGATTGTGGCGTTTGAGTCGCGCCCGAGGGATCTTAGGGGGAAGGAGGGGCAGGTCCCGGTGCATATTGTTCCGCTTCGGAAAAGGAAGCGGCGACGAGGAGGAGGAGCAGAAGCAGTGAATGACAAGGAGAAGCAGGAGGAAGATGCGCCTCAGGAGGGAGAGCGGCAGCACTCCTTGGCTGTGAGCAATAACAACAACAACAACAATAACAACAACGACGCCGAAGCTGTGCCCGTGTGGGGCGTCATCGCGCATCCCGGGTGGGCGAGCCCGGAGTCGCCTGATCTGCCGAATTTGCATTTCGAGCCTGTCATTGCGGAGTTGGGGCATTTGATCGAGGCCAAGGCTGTGTCGTTGGCGCCTGTGGATCCGCTATGGCAAGAGGAGTTTGCTGCACAGGAGGGCGTGGATCCGGAGGGCGGAACCACTTCGCCGGATCCATTGGCGTTGTGGCTTCTCCAACGGCCCGTTGCCATGGGACTGAGGGAGTACATCGCGCAGCTGACGAGCCTGGGCATGATCACCACCGTGGACCTGTGCGCCGACTTCATCGAGCTCTATGAACGAGCGAGGTTCTCGGAGGAGCCGCTGAGGGAAGCCGAGTTCAGGCATCTGATGGCCATGTTTGCGGAAATACTCAGGAACATGATGCCGTTGCCTCAAGCTACGGTGGATGAGCTCCACGCCGCTGAAGCAGCAGAGATTGGCTCCGATGACGGAGACGCGTTCGATGAGGCAGACCGTCGCAGCATGGACTCTGAGGACACGACAAGGCGGACACCACGGCCCCAACAATACAGCTCGCAGTCATCCTTGGGCTCCCAAAGTAGCGCCCATGTCACGGCGCCGTCTCGACCGGCTACTGCGCGAAACGTCTCGCTACGTACGGGCACTTCTCGGTATACGACTGCCCCCTTGGACCATAGGCAACGCCGAGTTGATAGCAGAACGTCCCTCGGAAGGCCAAGCACTCACTCCCTGCGTAAAATGAGCAGTTTTGGCTCGGTCGGTACTCGCTCGATGCTTTCTTCCGCTGGCAGTGTGATCAGGCTTGCGGATGCGAGATCATCCCTGGATTTGCCGTATGCTTATGTTGGATCGTCCGAAGAACGGCTATGATGGGTTGGTTTAGAGTAGAGATACCCCCTTTTTGGATCCGAGCGAGGCGTTTCGGCGTTGCACTGACGAGAGTGTCGGTGGGACTATTCAGGAGCAATCTGGGACATCCATTGGGTAGAGCTTGGATCTAATACCCATTATTCGTATTCTCATCTATTTTGAATCTAGAATATCCCATTATCTCATTACGCTCCGCAGTGCCAGTCCCCCCCTACCAGCTCACCAGCCCCTTTTCCCTATCAAACCCGCCCCTCAGCTGCCTCTGCGGCTTCACCACCTTCCCCTCCAACACCGTATACTTCACAATCGGCTCGCAGTCCTCGGGCCTCACCCTCGCCAACCAGATGCATTGGCTCGCCTCCCCCATCGTCCCGTCCTCCTTCACGGCTCGCCGATACACCATCACGTTGGCGGAAAACTTATGCCCGCCCACGTGATTGATGAAGTAGATGCCTACACCTCCCGGTCGCTCGTCATGCAGATCGCGGTATAGCCCCAGCGGGCGGAGCTGTCGCTCGAACTCCTTCCGCAGCAAGGGGGCGGATTGGCCACATCGAGCATCGCGCGTGCGGTGCGAGCAGAGGAGGATGAGGTAGTTGTGCGGACAGGGACGGGTTTCGAAAGGTGGAGAGGGGCTGGTGGTGGTGGTTGTGGGTGGTGTCGAGGGGGGAGACTGGTTCAGTGAGGTCGGACCATCGTCATCTGCTGAACGATCGAGTCTCTCCGTCTCGTCGTCATCGTCGTTGTTGTTGTTGTCGGAAGATATATGCAGATCCCCCATCCCTTGCCCCACCATACTATCCTCCGCCGCTGCTATCGTCTCCCCCCTCTCCCCCAACAACGTCATATTGCTCACCCCCCGATCCACAAACCCCTCAATCAACCCGGCCACCCTCCCCGGCGCAACCCTCTCAACAAACACCCACCGCGGCAACAACAAACACCTCGTTTCCCCC
>MSTJ01000056.1:0-103679 GCA_001956345.1 Ramalina peruviana
CTAACTAACCCTAACCCTAACCCTAACCCTAACCCTAACCCTAACCCTAACCCTAACCCTAACCCTAACCCTAACCCTAACCCTAACCCTGAGATTTTAAAAATATCGTTTAAGATTCTTCGTTATAATATAGAAATAATACTCTTTATAAAGGATTACCTTATACTAGGCGAGGTACTATAATCCAACGGATTTTATTATGGAGGATATTAGGTTAAACGTTTAAGTAAAAGGATATAAAGTATATAAAGTCTAGTAATAAATAATAATATAGTATATAATAAACGTTATAAAGCCTAATCGCGGGGAATACAGGTAAATATAAATGCGACTACAGAACGATTTATACGGGTCAGCCCTATAAGGCTATATATATAGTTATATTTTAAGGGAAGATATTACTAATAATATTATCGTAACAACCGCTTTACAGAAAAAAGTAACTAGATACGCGTTTAAATACGTTTTGAATTCTCTATAACTTTTATACCAAAAGTTAATAAAATAAATCTATGATTCTTAAGATATATTAAGATAAAGTATCCGGACTTTATATAAAGTCTGCATAAGAAGCTTAACGGATAACTCACCGCATACAGCCCTTCCTATTGGTCGTCTATCCGTACTTCACATGAAGTCCGCTGATTATTAATGTTAGCGTATATAAAGGTTTTAATAACGATAAAAAAGCCGCGAATATAAATAATAATCGGGCTTAAGAAAGATACGCGTAAGGAAAACCAATAAAAGACTTTATAAACCAATATATTTATTTAATATTGCTTTTTTTTAAATACCGGTAAAAGGGACTATCTATATATAATCGGGGCGGAAGCTATTTATATAATATAACGTAACCCGATTAATAATATATCGATTTGTTCCGGGACGGGTACGGCGACGTAAATATTATATTCGCTTTAATACGTATTATTTAATAAGAACTTTAGTCGATAATTTTATAGACTTTTTATCTATATTAATTAATATTATATATAATTATTATCCTTTACGATTATTAAGACTTATTATTAGCGATAAACTTTAATAAATTTATTAACGTTTATTTCTTTATAAATAAACTTTCCAAAAACGGTATAATCCCGGTATTCGATAATTAAAAAGGGGTTTAAGTTTCGTAAAGTTCCAAATTTAAATCGAACTTATCGAATTATTCTTTTTATTTTCGCTAATTTTATTTATAAATATATTATTTATAGTTTAACGTATCCGATCGTTTAAAAATAAATAAAAAAGGTTACTTACGGTCGGCCTAACCTCGAATTATTAATAAAATAGATATTAGAAAAATAACTATATATTAACTATTTCGATTATTCCTTTAATTAACTTTACCTTTTTCTTAAACCTAATCTTATACGTTTTGGAAATATACTTTATTACCTTTTCTTTTGCTTAGCTATATATAGTTGGTTCTCTATTATAGTTTATTAGAATATATTTAAAAAACTCTTTAATTTCGAGGCCTTTAATTAACTTATTACTTACTTAAAAGGGTATAACTTTTATAGGAGGAATAAGCTTAAGAGATATAATCTTATTTATTATATTTTAAACTAAACGTCCTTTCGCTATATATAGATCCCAAAAATATTATTTAAGATTCTTCGTTATAATATAGAAATAATATTCTTTATAAAAAACTACTTTATACTAGGCGAGGTATTATAATCCAACGGATTCTATTATGGAAAATATTAGGTTAAACGTTTAAATAAAAGGATATAAAGTATATAAAGTCTAATATTGGATAATAATATAGTATATAGTAAACGTTATAAAGCCTAATCGCGGGGAGTATAAGTATAAATACGACTATAGAACAATTTATACGGGTTAGCCCTATAAAGCTATATATATAATTATATTTTAAAGGAAGATATTATTAATAATATTATCGTAATAACCGCTTTATAGAAAAAAGTAATTAAATACGCGTTTAAATACGCTTGAAATTCTTTATAACTTTTATATTAAAAGTTAATAAAATAAGTCTATAATTCTTAAGATATATTAAAATAAAATATCCGGACTTTATATAAAGTCTGTATAAGAAGTTTGGCGGATGACTTACCGTATACAGCCCTTCCTATTAATCGTTTATCCGTACTTTATATGAAGTCCGCTGATTATTAGTGTTAGGAATGATTCGAGATTGGTTTAGAGGTTAAGACTATAAAAGCGGCTTATTACCGCCGATATATATATTTTTACTTCTTTACGCTTCGGTATTCCGATTATACGCGATTTATATTTTATATTATTATTCGCTCCGAATATATTATTAATAATTATATTGTTATAATCGTCGTTAACTATATAAATAGCTCCGATCGCAAATTTTAAATTTTTAAGGATATATTAAAAAAAGAAATCCAGATTAAATATAGCGTCGTTAACGTAATAACTTAGCGCCGGATGATTATATAAACCGTACGGACCGCTATATAAAGCGTAAAGCCTTATTGAATTTATCTAAAAGAATTTTTAATATAAATATAATAATAATATTTATATTCTCGATAACGTAGTAATAAATAAGTCCCTAAGCCTAAACGAGGGTTGTTAATTTAAATCCGAGGGTAACCGTTTTTTTCTTTTTTTGCTTTTTCTAATGCTTAGCAAGTTACGTGGTCCTTATCTGGACTATCCACTTTTCGGTACGCCGAAAAAGCAAGACCTTATAATATATTAAAATAAAGTATTTAAACTTTATATAAAGTCTGCATAAGAAGCTTAGCGGATGATTTACCGTATACAGCCCTTTCTATTGGTCCTCTATCCGTACTTCACATGAAGTCCGCTGATTATTAGTGTTAGGCTCACACAATTGAGTGTATAAGCCGCATGCGCAGGCCGCATAACGGTGAATCCCTCACACCCGGGTTCGAGAATAGGTGGACGAAAGCATAAAAGAGAACTTAGTATTAACGTGTATTTTAAGGGTTCACTTTTGTGGTATAAGACGGAATGCGAACACCAAGACTGGAAGACTATGATAGGAGAGAAGAAGCAATATTGCCCTCAATCCCCGATGATTTAATATGACGAGAGAGAATGCTAAACATTTGCAGCGAGTATTGCTGATATACAGTATCAATCACAGCCTCGAAAAAGCAGCCTCATCAGAGCAATACCCCAAATCTAGGCCACCCATTCGTAGTCTGTCAGCTTATGTTTATCAACGCTAGCAAAAGCGCCGGCGAAGCACCTCTGCATAAGTTGCGGGATTCCAGTCCAGGAGACAAAAACCCAAATGGTTGAAACGAAAACGAACATATGATTCCTTACCCATATCCCCCAGGCTGTCTGCGGCGCCATGATTGTTGTTACAAGTGGTGGGACTGTTTGTAAGTCTTCTATGATCGGCTTCATACGCTCCTGGTAATTTTGAAGTGCTGCAGCGAGATTATTCCTCTGTCTGCAGATTTCTCCTGCCAGAATGTAGGCGCCAGCCAAAGCAAGAGATGTGCCTCCACCAGTAAGACCTGGAGCGTAGCCCGCGTCGCCAACCATCACGAAGCGACCTTTGTATACAACAGGACATTTGACGTGGACCACTTCACTGCCATAGAAGTCATCGCTCTCCATCATGCTCTTCAGAATTTCCTCCGTCTTCCAACCCATCCCCTTGAATTGCTGAGTGACAAACTCTTTCAGTGCTTGGTCGCCCTGCTTCAAGGCCTCGCGGAAGGGCAATGTGGCATCACTGCCATCATTAGGATGAAATCGCATCATGGCAATTCGATTCACGCCTGAGGGATCTGGTCCGACACCAACAAAACGACCTCCTACGGCGGTAGTTGCCTGTGCTATCTTACTGCCCTGCAGAAGGTCTTCCCGAATGGAAAAGTAAGTCGCCCAGGCATTGGAGGATTTGATGTGGTCCCGAACGCCGCAGCCAAGGCCCATGGCTCTCGTTCTCGAAGTCGCGCCATCGCAGGCTACGACAAGATCGTATTCAGATGTTGGAAGACCGTTTGCGAATTCGACAGTGATCGGGCCGTCTTCTTTACCGTCTTGCCGCATCGACGCAACCTGCTCACCGAAGATGTATCTGATATTCTCATTGTCCTTTGTCATGTCATACAGTATTCGCGCCAAATCACCTCGAAAGATCTCATACTCCGAGACAAGCGATTGTTGATCAGGATCGCCAGTCGCCGTGAGGGTCCCATATGGTCGCCCATTCTCACGCACGAAGCTCATTCCCTCCATGCCTGTGAACTTGGCGCGCACGGCGGCCTCCATTCCCGGTGTCCTCCGCATCACGGTGACTCCGACGGTACGGATGTCAATCCCTTGGCCAGAGGTGCGCAGCTGCGGGAAGCGCTCGATGACTGTGACATCTGCACCGGCTTTGGCAAGCCAGTAGGCTGCCGTTGGACCTGCGACGGAGGCGCCGACGACGAGGACTCTTAGTTTCGACATTGAATGGGAGAATCTCTTCTATTGTTATGTATCTGGAGAGCGCTATCGCACTCAAATTTGACGACTCTGTACGGTCCGCAGTTGATGTTCTTGACAGGATGACGGGAGAGGTCTAAAGACCGCGGGAGTGTAGGGGCTTTATGTGATCCATCTGGTCAACCCCTGGACACATTCGAGACAAAGCCCGAAATCTTGTTGTTGCACCGCTGATTGCTGTTCTCATTTCGCCTTTGCTAGCCTTGCGAGGAGTTCCGGGATTTCGCAACAATTGCAAGGGGGAGGAGCAGCGGGAATGATGGACGGCCCTTGGAGCAGGGAGCCTGGGCGGACCTCGGGATTCAGCGAAATGTCCGGGGGCGAAACACATGGGTCATGCCGGCTAGCGTTCCGGAGCGGCTGCAGCCTGCAGGTCTACCCCACCAGCCACCAACATAACGAATACGAGGCCAGTTATCGTGATTCTGCAACGCTGGACTTGCATGTTCCGTAACGACGATAACCTTGCATGTCGGCATTCGGACCGCGCCATTTGATTGAGACAGAACTCGTCCGAGAGTCAAAGAAGGTATAAGTGATGAACAGTATCCCGCATTATAAAAACCCTTGACTCTGGAGAGCAAATCCATCTATCACTTCAGACATCATCTTTCCACACACCTCCACGCTCAAGGTACCTGATCAATAACAACAATCATTATCATGCCACCCCTTCGCGTCCTTATCAGCGGGGCCTCCGTAGCTGGACCAGCCCTCGCCTACTGGCTCGTGCGTGCAGGATGCAAGGTGACCGTCGTGGAGCGAGCCCCAAGCCTTCGAAGGGCAGGCCAAGGACTGGATGTGCGCGACACCGCTCGAGACGTTGTTAAACGCATGGGCATCTTTGATCGCATGCTGGAGAAGAGTTCTCACGAGGCAGGCATTGATGTCGTTGATAAGAACAACCGTCCTTTTGCGCACTTTGTTGCCGACCAAACATCGGGCAAGGGAGACAGTTTCAGCTGCGACATCGAGATCCTCAGGGGTGACTTGGCACAAATCCTTGTCGATGTCACCAAAGATGACGTCTCTTACATCTTTGGAGATATGGTGCAGAGCCTGGAAGAGACGGACAAGGATGTCAGTGTGAATTTTGCCAATGGCACACCAAGAACGACCTTTGATCTTGTCATCGCCGCAGATGGCCTGGGTTCAAAGATTCGAGCCATGACATTCGACAAAGAGGATTCGCAAATCAAATCCCTAAATTCCTATGTGTCGTACTTCGCTGTCCAGAGCAATGACACAGACTCATCGTATGCCAAATGTCACTGGATCAAGGGCGGTCGCTTCATGGTGATGCGACCAGACAACCTGGGTCGAAGGCTGGCGTTCTTGGGCATCACGTGCTACGACAACGCCGACAAACGACTTGCTCAACTTGCAGCGGCTTCCAAGCAGGGTATTCAAGCCCAGAAGGGTCTCGTCCAAGAACTCTTCAAAGACGCCGACTGGGAGCTATCACGAATAATGAAGGGACTGCAAGACTCTGACGAAAACGAGTTCTACCTGCAACACATTGCGCAGGTCAAACTGAAACACTGGTCCAAGGGTCGCGTGGGTATGGTCGGCGACGCCGCTTATGCACCTTCACCGTTCACCGGCATGGGCACATCACTCTCCTTCATTGGTGCCTATATTCTTGCGGGCGAGATCTCGAAACAGCCGGACAACGTCCCCGCCGCGCTAGAATCTTACGAAAAAGTCTTGCGCCCT
Source organism: Ramalina peruviana (assembly GCA_001956345.1). Taxonomy (NCBI): domain Eukaryota; kingdom Fungi; phylum Ascomycota; class Lecanoromycetes; order Lecanorales; family Ramalinaceae; genus Ramalina; species Ramalina peruviana. The sequence goes on from MSTJ01000056.1 coordinate 6,205, forward strand.
TACGTCGAGGGGATTCAGCACCTGCCGCCGGGGGTACCATATATCTTCGTTCCTCAATCAGCCCTGGGCGTCAAGGTATTCGAGACCTGTGCCTGGGCCGCAGGCAAATTCTATGAGACGAGGATAGCCACCTGGTTTGGGAAGGCGATTGAATACTTCCAACACGGAGAGGAACAATTCAAGTTACCAGACTACGAGGCTTTCGAGCCTTCAGAGAAGATGCTGCAGCGAGCGGGGTGATCCCATCCCACGACAAGAGCCAACTTCAATTACGCAGACGCTGTACTCCAGTCGCTCGGATACGAACATTGTGTGGGCTTAGGGTAAAATTATCCTCTCCGGTCAAAGTGGATAATATATCACTGCTTGAGGAGTATGAATTTGAGCTTTTGAGCGAATCTTGGAGGCGAACGGTTCATGATCGCGTTGAATCGCGTCGGCGCTCATGAGAGAGGATTGCTCTGGTACATCTTTTACGGTCCTTGATTTTTTACTTGATAGACAGACTATCAGCCTAATTAGCTGGGAGTTAGAAACATATACCTCCGCAATTCAAAAGCCTTGCGAAAATTGCTTCACTCGTGTTTGGAACGAGAACTTGCAGTTTGATTTTTTGAAACGCAAGGCAGCCACGATTTTACTGCTAGATGGCGCCTTAACTGCTTCGGCATCTTGGCTGTATGTCTACTCCCATTATGCGTCCATAATTAGAGATCATGGGATTGGCGCGAAGACGCTGAAACGACGCATAGCAATAAGGGCCTCAGTCCCTGACCATGGGGCAGGAACTGCAGCCCCAATGTCTGGAGTTTGACGCGACAAGCGCATGATCGACTACTGAAGAGACATAAATCATTTGGTAATGCACCCCAAGCATATGGAAGTACGTCTTTGCAGTCTTCAGTCCTCACGTTCAGCATCGATCATGCATTGGCAAGACAGCCTCACAACCATTGTCGTCGTCCTGACTTCTATATGCCTTGCGGTTCAGCCTCCCCAAGCAATTCCAGGACCAGATCCGTACAACGTAATTTGTCTCGAAGAAGATACCTCCGGAGACTTTGGTTGGATTGAGGAATGCTCGCAGCTCATCGAATATTTCAAGACCGACGATCAGGTGCCGAATTACATATCGGTAAACGTCGCTAATCAACCATACTATTACCACGGACCGCCTGCGAAGTGGCTGGCTCAATGCGAGCTACAGATCGAACTCAAGCATCGCGCCACTTTCGGTGTTGTGGATCGTACCACTGTGGCCCAAGCTGCTACATCTATTGTAAAGCGGTGTTTTGTGTTAGATCCACAGGCGCCTTGGCAGGTTTTTACCGTCGGGGGATTTGCAGCACCGCTCGGGGGAATGGGGAATCTGATAGTGAAGGTCAATAAAGTAGAACAACCGCAGCTGGTGCTACCCAATGATGATACGCCGGCGCTGGTTGCAACAACGTAGCGAGAGAAGAAGCCAGTCTAGAACATTGAGGTTCGGATAGCATCAGCACCAGCACAAGGGAAATAGACCGACCTTCAAAGATGTCGCATTTCTATTCTCTTTCGTAATAATTTGGAGGGTTTGCTCAGTTCTGATGTATCTTGTTCAATGGCAAAAACTCAAGATACCAAAAGCAAGCTCCTTTTTGGTAGTCTGGGGTGGTGCGATGGTGACGGTGATGGCTTGCGAGCCGCAGATCCGCCTTGGCCGAGCCCGTTTAGCCTTCACTGAAGGTCGTTAAGGTCATGCAGGCGACTATCTCACGCTGAAATGCGTAGAGAGAAACTTCGTCTCAGCTTGAACTTCACTCTGCTTGGTGCTGGTCGCAGGGTCTGGATGTTCAGTTGAAAGCCAACGATCAGGGCTGCTTGAATCGCAACCAGTCTTCCGAAGCAGAGATTCTGCAGCTCGAATGTAGCAATCTTGATGCCGATGAAGCAGGGGGGCTAAGCACGCCGTCGAAAGGGTTGTGCGGCCTTTTGATGAAGAAGTCGGTTGGTGATTAGAAACTCACACTGGGTAAGAGGCATTTTATCTCAAAAGGGTGGCGGTGAACCCTGGAGAGAGGGTGCAGAGTTGCGGTGAAGAGGCTTCGGACGCCATGTATGCTAGCTGAGAATGATCAAGGAAATGATCGCTCAGGCGTCGAGTCGTCCCACAATAATGAGCAATTGGTTGACTGTGTTGCCTTTAAGCTGCAAAGGCATAGCCTCCAAGCATTGTGTATAGCTCCCAGGGGTCTTTTCTGACCTCGGCATCTAGCCAATCTGCAACTTTACTGGCGTTGCGGACATTGAATCTAGAGGATAGAAAGCGAAGCTGTTCGACCGTCCATGTTTTCATCCCACTTGAGGGGGTTGTGTACATGCCAACGACGTACAGTGGCCAGAGGAGAGTGTAGAAGCGTAGCTTCTGAGTGATCGAGATGTCTTCTATCGACTCCTTTGGAATCATTGTATACTGCGGTATACTTGCACAGATTTGCCTGCCCATGCAGTCGATGACTTCGGTGGTGGCGTCTAGCGCAGCTTCCTTGCCTGAGATCTCGATAGAAATATGGTCCCGGACAATCACGTTCAAGAGAATCCTCTGCGCGCACCAGACGTTCCAGACCTGGGTTATGAAATGATCTCGATGCACCACATAGTGGTTTTCGAGCACGCTTGGCAATTTTTTTGAGATGGTCACCAGTGTTGGCTGAAAGGAAGCTCGTATGCCCTCTGCCAAATGCTGAAATTCCTGGTCAATGTCACAAGCTCGCACCACGATATCAGCAGCTGATAGATGTCCTGTCTTCATGGCTGCGCGAAGATCGGCGTACTTGACAACCAAGCCAGATATGGTCCACTTCGGATCGTCCTTGTCCAGAAGAGGCTCTAGATCGGTACGCAGCTGTCTTAGCTCCAGAGGTACAGGTTTGCTAGCAGCAACAGAGCTGATCAGAAGATTGAGGCTCAATCGGATAGAGAGGCGGCGACCATTATATTGGGTCAGCTGCTGTGCCTTTCTCAGCTTCACCAGTGCCAAGGCTCCGTTGACATGGCTCATCCAAGACTCGGATAGGCCGGAGTCGGTGCTGGAAATCTTTTCGAAAAGATCACAGAGAAGCACTGCTGAAAGAGTGGAATCGCTGGCAGCAGAGCGTGGACATCTCAAGGACTTGCCCAGTAGGGGCAACGCCTTGGCATATTGTCTGCGTGCGAGGATCAGAGCCTCTGAGGAATTGAACAGGAAGGAGAAGAAGGCTAGGCTAACAGCATCAAAACTTGGAGTCAGGATTTCGGGAACAGTGGGTCGCTCGAAGAGGAAGGCCAGAACATCATATGTCTTCGAGAAGCCAGTGACGTAGAGCGCTAAGAAGGCACCCCTTGCCTTGTCATTGAGAGAGATGATTGGTGCCAGGTTGAGTGTAAGAGCTTCACGGTTTCGTGCTCTGGCTTTGGTCAATTGCGTTTGATCTCGTATCTGTAGCTGCCCGGTATCTCGATAACCAGCGCATATTAGCTGCGCCCTTAGACATTGGCTGCATGAGTCTCTCTTCAGATCGCACTAGTGATTCATCAGACTGGTTGAGGCAAGTGAGGCTGCATCTTGACATATCCTCTACTTCCGCACCTACCCGAAGCTTTCTTTGCCTACAGGGCAGACAGTCTTTGGATAGCTTGCCGTTGTAAACCATGATCCTACGATTTGAAGCCGAATTGTCAACGGAAGGTGTACAACGCTCTCATGACAATTTTGAGTAGCAATGGGTGAGCTTAGGTAGTCCGTCGACTCATTATTAAATGCTTTTCTGGCTGCCACATCTATTCCGCCTTGCGCAATGATCAAGATGTGATGAAAAAGTTCCGTTCACCGTATTCGAGATTGGCAAGTCTTGGCGACATGCTGACGCCGCTAACCTCATTCGGCATGTCTTCCGGTGACGTCATCTCACGCTCCTCGTTCGGGGTTGGATCCAAACATGCTTTCTATCACTGTCAAACGCTGAATTCGCTCAACCCGCTATGCTCTCGAGGGTAAGTGTTCCGCAATTGAGGTCATTATTTGGAAACCCAAATTGAAAAACCTGAATCCCAAACATAGTCCCTTGGTACCTCGTCTTGCCATGCTCAAAAGGGCAGGCCTTCCGCTTTACAAATCATGCAAGCCAAATGAGACAGGCATAGAGACACCCTTTGTTCCTAATCCCGGATAAGGTACAATTCGAGGGCTGCTGCATGGCCTGTCTACGACATTATAAGAGGTCCATGGCCTGCGCTATGCTCTTGCTCTGCTGGTCATGCGATTGACAACGTTGTTTGGCGACGCACAAGATTTTCACCGCCAGACTTGCAACCGGATTTGTAGTCTCCGGAAACGCGTAGGAGGCGATCTCTCAGGATGTCTGTCCAGTATAACTCAGTCCTCATGATCGGAGCCACGTCAGGCATCGGCCTCGCGATGAGTGAGCGCCTCCTGCAAGAAGGTTCAAAGGTTGTCGCAGTCGGTCGCAGACAGGACAATCTGAGTGCGTTCGTTGCTCAGCATGGCAAAGACAAAGCCTCAGCCATCAAATTCGACATCAGCGATAATGCCAGCATGGATGATTTTGTCAGCGAGTAAGTGATTTATCAATTCTTTCTTGATCGGCTCGCCATATTGCAGCACAGAATTCGCAAGAAGCTGAGGCTAACACGGTGCAAAGGGCCACCACGAAACATCCAGACATCGATTGTGTCTTCTTGAATGCAGGGACCCAGCATCCTATCAATCTCACGGAGCCATCGAATGAAACCCTCGCAAAGTTCCACGCCGAAATCAATGTCAACTTCACCTGCTTCGTGGATCTTAGCTTGAAGTTTCTCCCCTTCCTGAAGGCCAAGAAACAGCCCACAAGTTTGATCTTGTAAGTTTCCATCGTTCATTGTCCACATCACTTCCCTCATGCAAGATGTTCACGGCGCTGACAATCTGGTCCAGTACTGGTACGCACCTCGCCCTCGTCCCTGCCATGACCCTCACAGCCTACTCTGCGTCCAAAGCTGCGCTGAACTCCTTCGTCATGTCGCTACGTGCTCAGCTCCACGACTCTACTGTCAAAGTCATTGAGATTTGGCCGCCAGTCGTCCAAACAGAATTGCACGACTATGCTGGTCCCAGAGGCCGCACCATGGGGATGCCAGTCAACAAGTTCGTGGACGCGGCGTACGAAGGTCTGATTGCGGGGGAAAAGCTGGTAGCTATTGGAACTGTAGGGCCACCCGGCATGGTTTCCGAGGCCTACTTCAGCAAGATGATTCAGAAGCGTGAGGCGGTTTTTGAGCAGCTGACTCGTGCCATGAGGGGTGAGAAATGGGAGGCACTAGCATAAAACAGAGCGAAGGCCTCAATAGCTCCCATGCTTGGTATGTCTGTGGTTGAGGAGAGATCTTCAGAGACATACTCCCTGTCCGTTGCACCCGTTCGGTGATGCGACGTGAAGCGTTGGGCAAGTCCACGTTAATCCTATGACTTTTTGTCACAGGTAAATCCACGCCACATCTCCTTCCCGTGCGTCATCTTCAGATCCCCAAGGAAGCTAGTTTTGTACTCTGCCATCACATAGCAACTCCCGTTGATGAACCCTAATACATGTCCACAGGCTCTCTGTACATCCCACTCAATCTCATCCCGCAACATTGACATGCTCCTTCCATCCTTCGGCCCTGCAGATAATTGATCCAAGGATTTCATCTCTGTACGCTATCAAAGACCAAGTTGAGTACAGTTGCAAATAAGCTCATACTTCGACCACGACGCTTCCAGCCTACTCGTTTGATCATGAATAACCCTTCTTACAGCAAAGTGTTCAGTTGCCGCGACGACGCGAAGTGACTCAGGTAAATGGATCACTTGAATATCAGACCCATCTGCCAAATCAAAAGCCCGCCGCTGGATGGTCAGAAATGAAGGTCTAGCCTGGTCTGGCAACTTTGCTGTATTGGCAGATGAAAGGCAAATCCTGAAATGCAAGAGCCGCGAGGATTTTCCATTCTGATTACGTGATAGGAGATGAGTAAGAACATTGGACTCGAGGATCAAAAGATGACCTGCTTTTCCGACTCACGCGGAGATGAACTCGAATCAGACGACTTTCGTTGAATTGGTCGTTCTTCGCCTGTTCCTGAGTCTCAATGTTTTGCTCAAATACTGATGGATCAATTCCTCCCGCTCGGTTTTCGGGATTGGCATGATCCGAACAACTTTGAACGCAGCGCCTGGTCTTCTGTGGATTGTGGGAAGGCACTCAAGATTGGCATCCCAGTAATCCTTGGAATCTGGCATGAGAAATCGAATACACTCTGCAAACTGAGGAATGACCCTCTTGGGGAACAGATCCTGGAGCATCTTGTTGTCTGCGAACGCTTTATTGACTTTGTTGGTCAGGCGAAGATCATTCGACAATGGGTCTGAATTGGGGCCTTTCTTAACCGCCAACTCGTTACCCTGGATCTCGAAGACGGTCTCTGCCGTGACCCTTCCAACAATTCTGTAGCCACTTTCCCTAGTCGCTGGTAAGTCTCTGCCACGATTCATCCTTTTTGTAAAGTTGGAATTGCTCGATACAATGGAGCCAAACGAGAGCTTGGGGCTAAGCAACGATGAGCTGGGAGCTTACGGCAGGTGGAACGCAGGGGCGAGACAGCGCGAGGAACGATAAACGCCCTCTGAGAGTGTAGTGATCTGCGCTGCACCTGATGAAGTGGGTGACTAGGCCATCTCTCAGTAAGTTGTAGGTTCTGATTTCTCTACAATACACTGATGCAATAATCAAAGGAAATGACACTTGCACAAATGAAAAATCTACAATCAGTCAAGTAATGCAATTCTCCTGTCCTACCTGAATAAAATCCCAGTGGCTGTCCAAGGCGATTACTCACAAAGGGGCCAATAGGGGCAGTGGAACAGAGACTAGCTTTCTTTGGCCTAGGCTTCTTCTTGCCGATGCGCCTGCATGGCAGGACGTCTGCCTTACAATCCCCGCATTAGCTGCTGGGGTACATCAGGCGGCAATCGAAGGTCAAAATTCCTTAATTGCACAGTTTTGATTTCTCCTCCTCAAACCTTTGTTTGCTTCAATACAATCGCAATGATTCATATGATGCGTCTCTTTGCAACTTTGCAGCTTACTTGGTATTGCTGCCTAGCGACGGCAGCACAAATGCCGTTGGGCGTCAACGATGAGACGCTGTTTGTCGAGGACTTCAGTGATCTCGTCACAAGGCTGCTTGTTCAATGGCATACTCCTGGCGTTGCGATCTCCGTGATCGATGATAGAAGCGTGTTTGGCCGCGTATGGCCCCAGTCCTCATTTCCTGATAATGTCCCATTCGCCTTCTTGGTCACAAGATAGCAAGCAGATGCAGCGCTATTGACAATGTCACTATCATTAGGGGTTCGGCTTTGAAAAGCTTCCATTCGAACGAATGACACCTTTCTCGATGCTCTACACCGGCTCAACGACGAAGCAATTCACCGCAGCTGCTGCATCTCTAATGATTGATGACACTGCAAATACCTCCGATCTTTTGACATGGCAGACTCCTCTTGTATCGCAAATGCGGGATGATTTTGTGCTGCAGGATGGATACATAACCGACCACACCACCCTCGAGGACGCACTCTCCCATCGAACCGGTCTGCCTCGTCATGACGTTTCCTGGGTTGGCTACAACGCCTCCGTAACCAACATTGTGCGCAAGTTGCGATATCTTCCCCCGACTGCCGAGCCTCGCACCAGATTTCAATATAACAACATGATGTTCATCGCAGTCTCGCACTTCATTGAGCGCTTCACCCAAACCAAACTCGGCGCATTCCTGAAAGCCAGGATCTACGACCCGCTGGGAATGAAAGATACCTTCTTCTCCCTCGCTGACGCCAAAGCTGCGACCTTGACTGGTCGCGTATCTCTCGCCAATGGTTATGCATGGAACAATATCACGCAACAATATGAGCATCTTGCGCACATGGACTTCCCCGGTGTGGCCGGCGCAGGCGCCACCATTTCCACGGTGATGGACTACGGAATATGGATACGATCGCTGATCAATAAGGCCGCACCTCTTTCTGCTGCGGGGCATGCAGCATTGCGGTACCCTCGCATCACGAAACCTTCACTTTTTGGCGGAAGCAAGGCGGGTTCTGAGGCTTTCGAAATGTATGGTCTGGGGTTGACAGTCAGCCACTATCGCGGCGAAATGCTGATCTCGCACACTGGCGGGCTACCTGGTTTCGCCACATTTATGGCCTTCATGCCTAATCGGAAATGGGGTGCTGCGATTATGGCAAACAATCTCGAAGGCGGGGTGAGTCTCAACAACATTTTGATGTTCAGGTTGATCGATGATGCGCTGGGAATTCCGGATGCAGAACGCTATGATTGGGAACAGCATGAGAGGGACAATTTGAGCGAAGAGATGGATAAGCTGGAAAACGCCCAAAGTACTGCATATCCAGACTATCCTGACCCACCACTGCCACTGACTCTGCCGCTGGCCGAGCATGTGGGGCTGTATGTGCATCCTGCGTACCCCGACATCAATATTACCTTAGGTACTCACAGAGGTCATGAGAAACATGGGGATGGTGCTGTTGGAAGGGAATACCTGCAGAGTACGTCTTTCTGCCAACTCAACGACGAAGTGACCTACACATACATGGAGCATGTCACTGGCGAGTTCTTCCTTGTCCGTGTCCGGATGTATACGGATGAAGTGCCGCTGTCCGGAAAATACAGCCCCTGGCTCGATATTACTACGAAAGCCGAGTTCAAGATCGGTGAAGATGGTACCGTGCTGGAATTGGGTGTCCTGATCGAACCGGAGATGGGTGACGAGAAGATCTGGTTCAAGCGGGTATGATGCAGGGAAATGAAAGCATTGCAGTGGAGCGTCAATAGCGTGTCATTCCATATCTCAGCGACGAAGTGGTCTTGTAAAAGTCTTTTCATTCATCGAATGGTAGCGACAATACCCTAAATATGTAGAGTAGCGGCGCGAAATCCTCATCCACAGCCCCCAAAGGCTCCAGCGCCTTCACGGTCGTCGCAATCTCTGTCTCCACTGTCCTCCATCCGCCATTGACGTGCGGCTTGGAAAGATCTTACCACCCTCACAAGCTCATTACAGTCCTCGAGAAGGTAGGTTGCTACAGAAGTATAAAATTAAGGCCTACGGTAGATTCCGTAGCTGTATCGAAGAATCTCGGGCTGGATCAGCATGGTCGTCGATAGTTGTGGCAGTGAGACAAGCCTCGATACCACAATTGACACTGATCCTACCGAATGACCGATCTAAGCGGTATGCAGCATATTCCATCCCTGTAGATCTGGGTGAATTATTCACTGCAGCTTTTGTTTCTCGCGATCATTTGACACGGTCCAATCTTTGGCGGCATTGTTGCTCTCAAGTGACGATCGTGAGCGCAGAGAAAGGTCGTATGAATGTCACATTTTCCGTGGAGCCCCTTGAGCATCATTGATTTTACTGCCTCGGCGTCACCATTATCTATGGTCAAGGCAATAGAAAAGAGCATACGTCGTCGAGCCAGGTATTACCTAACTCAGACGCTGTATCAAGGACGAGAGTGCCCTTGGAGAGCGAGCTCGTGGAAAGACCCTTTGCCTTTGATGGGTGGATGATGGTCAGCATGGCACTGCGATGGACATACACCGGCACGGAAAAAGCAATTGACAACGTCATTGTGGTACACGAGCTCATCAGATAGATTGAGAGACCAAACATTTGATTGAGTGATTTACAGTCAATAGGACCCGGGATGCCGATATCTCACATCAAGTGATCTTGAACGCCGCTGTGTGCCGCCACGACTTGCAACAGAATGTCACCGCAGACGCTAAGTAGACAGTAGAATGGCCATGGACAACCACACCTCTTTGGTCCAAGGCGCAATCACCAAGCTTCCGTGCTGATACTTTGCTTCATACCCACAGGCGCAGAGCCTCCAACACTCGGTCCCCCGCCACCGGCACTCATGAATACGGAGGAGATGCCTGTGCAGAAGAAGAAGGAGAAGCAGAAGGCGAGCCACTGCAAAGTCTGAAGGACGACGCCCGGTTCGATGACGAGGGTGTTGGAGATGACGGATTGCGAGACTTTTTGGGCGGCGTTGGCTCCGGGAGCCGCAGTGTGGCGAAGGTTGGCCGCGGTCTGGGTGGTCGAGAGAGCGGCGGCAAAAACAAGGGCGGTTGATGCCCAGGCGCAGGTGAGCAGAAGTCGTTTCAGAATGAGCTTCTTGCGAGCCGCGTTGGGCTTCGGTTGGGCCTTCTTCAGGTGGAGCTGGAGCAGGAGGAGCACGAGAAGAGCCAACAGGAAGGCGAGGCCGGCGATGATGAGCACCCAGTAGATGGTCTTGCTCTGGACGGTCAGGGCGATATCAACGAGGGCTTTGTTGTTCGAGTCGGTGAGTATGCTGGAGCTTGTGGCGTTAGAATTGTCGGCAATGCTGGCGATCAAGTGGTCCACGCCTGCGCCAACAGAAGCGACGCAAGTCAAATGCTGGGACAGCCCTGCACAAAGACCTGTAGATATTAGCGATCATACTGGGGTGAGGGCTGATTCTTCATACCGAAATAGCCCACGTGAACGGCGAAGCCGGAGTCAGGGCCGGCATCGTCAGCGCTGTCGCTCAGAGAAGCGACGAAGATGTTTGGAATGCCTGGTGAGTTGGATACAGATCCAACGATAGCGAGGACTGTACAGAAACGACCTTCAGCACAAAAACATGACAGGGATTCTTAAGAAGGGACAGTGGCCACGTATCTGGAAGCAAGCGTTGCGTGATGCAGAGTCGTAATGAAGGGTTGATCTTCATTGGGACAGGGATGGATCGTAGAACGAAGGTGATGAGCAGTGCTGACTGACCATAAAAGATGAGAATTGGGATGCTCAAGACGTAGGTCATCAACCGAAAGTGAATGCCAGCTGTGATCTGTCAGTACAATCCCTTTTGATGCTGAGTGGCGGCTTGCGTGTCCTGCTTCGGCTGAAAAGGCCCATGATGAAAGCTGTGAGCTGTTGTGGGCCTGTGCCTAGAATCCTTACTCTTAGAATCTTAGGTTTCTCAAGTGCAGGTGAGGCCGACCAGGGTCAAAGGACTCGGTGTTAGATGATTTGATGAGGAGTCTAGTGACGAAACTGCAAGGGAACTCTGTTCTCCTGAATGTTCAGTGGTAAAAAGCAAGTTGGAAAATGGCCCGCCGCCGGAAGGTGTGAGTGATGTGGGACTTTATGAAGTGAATCATGGTCTCTCCTCGGGGAGATTCGGTGCTCTTATGCTGTTTGGAGTTCCCACTGTAGCACAACGTGAAGACAGGAAGCAATGCGCATCTCGGGGCAGACTTGATGGACCTGAGAGACAGAAATTGGGAGTTCGTTTCATCCAGCTCCAGAACAATCAAGCTTGAAAGATGTAGCGGCAGACACCTTCTTTCCAATCGTTTGTGAATGATGAGCAGATTCTAATGCGACGTACCAGAGAAGGGCCCTTTCCGCGTAACAGGCTCTCCATCTCCAAGATAGCCAGCCGCTCTGATGCTGGTGACCCGTAAGGATCCCAAGTTTCCAGACCTAAGATCGAAAGGCTCCAAATTCATTCAGGTTGCAAGACAGGAGGCGGTGCATTGCCGTCAACTGGTAGGGTACTTCGCTACTGCTACCGGCGGCAACATGCAGCGGAAGCAGGCGGGGCGATCGAGATTGCTTGGTTCGATCCATGAGTTTCGTACCGTGCAGCACAATCTATCGCCACGCTACTAGGCATCCCGCAACCCCTGAGCGTGTGAGGTTAGCAGGAGGTGGTGCGAGGAGGTGACCCCGGTTGATCTAGGCAGCGCGCGAGGAATCCTCTTGTCAGCATTCAGCGTGGGGTGTCATTGCGGCTCCCAAATGAGCTCTGCATCAACACCTCTTTGCTAGTGTACATATCATCACCTGGCCGTACATCTCAGTACACTAGGGCCATCACCTGCAGATAGATTTTTCCTTCCCACATGCATCTTACATGCATCCATCCATAGATCACTCATTCCATCATATCATCCACACTATCATCCTCTCATGCATCTAACAGTTATGAGCCCGGATTCGCGTATTAAGGACATTATCATTTGATCAATTTATCACTCAAGGTACAAGTATATCGAGAAGGCATCAACAAAGTCCTTCAGTATAATATACCAAACTCGAAAGCATTTTTGCTGATCGCTTACCCCAATCAACTCAATTCAATCCACTCAAGATAAGCTATCAAGAGACAAAGCTCGTTACCTTAAAGGATTAGGACGCCTGGCTTACTGTCGTTAAAGGCAAAGTAATAGGCTACTATATCTGGGGATTTGTGAACCCCGCTTTCGATATAAAACCAATATTATTGTTAAAGCCTATAAAACCAAATAAATTACAGCATTTAGCTAGTATAGCCGAAGCACTGGTAAATAGAGATACTATAGACTATAAAAATAACCTCGCAGAATATAAAATAAACCTAGTAAAATAGAAGGAATAAGAGGCGTTATTTACTAAGCTTATTGATTTCTTCTACGCATTTATTAGCAAGGCAAACGTAATTTATTTTAAAGGCTATAAAGAGGTTTATTTATAAGACTATTTACGTTTTCTTAAGATAAGGCTATTACCGTCGGATCTAATACGCAAAATAGCGATTAAGAAAAAATATAATCGCATTAAATCAGGACCTGGTTCTCGCTAGAATACGGAGGCTTAAACTAACGAGTAAATATATATAGTCGTTCGTACGAAGGACCAAAGCGTTACTAAGGCTATTAACGACGAGCGTCTATATCGAAAATTCGTTTTCGCAATTGAGAACGTTATATTAACGCTATCCCAGGTCTATCAATTTAATATAATTAAATAAACGGATTACGTCGAAGCCCTAAGAAAAGTAAAGGAACAATTTCGCCAATATATTCGACTTCATAATAAGAAGAAGACTGGATCCTATACTATATAATAAGACCCGGCTTGGAATGTGATATCAATAAGGGTTCATTAATCGAAAAGAATAACTATAAAAAGTAAAAATATAGGTAAGCCTATAAATAGGCTTTATATAGCCGAATCGCTAAACCGCTAATTTAGCGTAGTTAATAAGCCCGTTAAACGAGCCGAAAAGCTACCGGCTAAATACTAAATACCGAACTATTGTTTAATATACGGTTAGTATTTTAGTACGGTCCCAATATTACCCCCCCCTTTTTTTAAAATATCGTCCGCGATATTAACTATACGGTAAAGGGTTATCGTAATATTTAGTCGTAACGACGAGGTCGGCCCCGGCGTATTCGGTTATACGGGCCGGGTTTATTAAAATATATAAGGTAGTATTCGTTTATTATATCTGTAATATATTCGAATTTATTTTTATTAAAATTATATTATTCTAGGTCGAGATCGTAACCGGACTAATTCACCTTATACTATAACCGTCCGTACGAGAATCGAGAATTAAGAATATTATTAACTTCCTATTCCTTTTAATCGTTAATAAAAATAGAATTAATAGGGACGAGCTCCTATTTAAATAACGGGTTTTTAGCGGTTATACGTTATAGACTTATATAAAAAACGTTCTCGATATAAGAATTAACGGGGAGGTCGAGCTTATACGAATAACCCTTCTTATTCTTAATTTCGTATAGCTTAATTATTTTAAAATCGAGTTTTTTATAAGGTTTTATCGTTTTAATATTCTTAATTAATAAATAAACCCGGTCGCCGATTTCGTAAATAACGTTTTTTCGATAACGATTAGCCTATTCCGTTATATTAATTTAAATAGCCTTTAGGTTTTATTTACCGTAATTTAACGATTACTATATATAATCGATAATATTGCCCGTAATTCTATTAATAAGCCGTTCTTTCGTAGTTAAATATACTATATCGTCGGGCGTAAAGCTTATACGAAAATAATAACCTTTATTAAAAAAAAAAAAGCGATATACCCGTAAACGTAAAATCCTAATTATTATCTAAAAATTTAATTATATCGATATATTTAGCCTAGTTATTTTAATATTTATTATAATATACCCGAAGCTTCGTTTTAACGTCCTGATTTATCCGTTCTATTTGCTTATTAATTTCCGGGTAATAGGCCGTTAAATACGTAATTTAAATACCGAATTTCTTATATAAATACTTCTAAAAAGCGGATACGAATTAAGTTCCTTTATCCAAAACGATTAACGAAAAAAGGCCTTCGCGTTTATATATTTCGTAAAGGAATACTTCGGTTAATATTTTCGTAGAAATATCCTCGTTTTTATTAAAAACTAAATAGTAAAGTCGATATTTAAATAATTTATAATAAATAATAAAAATAGCGTTATAATTCCTTAACTTTAATAATCTTATAATAAGGTTTATAAAAAGGTCCTTTTATTATTAATTTAATATCGGTAATAAATAAAATAACCCGTTTTTACGGTTACGCGGAACCTTAATTCGCTTATATATTTAATAATTTCGGATATATCTTTTAACGATAACGCGTAATTATAAAATATAATAAGATCGCCGGACTAGGCTTATAATCCGACGGATTCTAAGGTAAACCGATAATAATTATATATAAATCTCCTAAAGTATTTCGGTAATTAGGCTATCGGGTACGTATATCCTTTTACGGTTAAATAGGACTCCGTTTTTAACGGTATATCCTTCCGGGTAGTTATTACCGATAACCTCGTTACGGATTTTAATATATTCTTCGTTATTTATATTAACCCGGCGGACCTTCGTAAAGAAGTCTTTTATCGGAACGTTGTTAAATTGATTTTCGTTAACCGGGTTTAATTCGATTTTATCGATTTTATCGGAGGTAAGGATTATTTAATATATATATTTTTCCCGGTTATTATCCAATAATATAAACGTCGAGCCGGTTATTCGGGTTAAAGCGTCGGCTTTTTAATTTTTCTTCGTAATAATATAAATAATTTTAAAATTATAGTCGGCGAAAGTATTCGCTTATTTTATTTATTTCCGGGTAAACTTTTTAATTTTTATAAAGTATTTAAAACTTTTATAATCGGTAAAGATTTTAATAGGGATATTTATATATTCGAAATCTACTTTCTATATTTCGAGCCTATTAATTATAGCGAGGAGCTTTTTATCGTAGATTTCGTAATTATATTTAGCAAAGTAAAAATTCTTATTATAAAATGCTATTAAATATAAAATACCGTCGTCGTCGTATTAGGATAAAATACCGGTATTAACGTAATCGGAGGAATCCGTTTTAAGGATCGTTTTACGTTTACGATTAAAATATTTTAATACCGGAGTAATTATAATTACTTTTTTTAATTTATTGTTAGAGCCATGAGCCCTTTGCGGTTTCCAGGATCCTCGGTTCCTCGGCTCCTGCAGCTATCCGGTCCATAAGGCACTAATTACCTAATACGGATACTGTTTACCTAATACCGCAGTAATACCGTCTATAATACGGTAATTACAATATGGTCGTTGCTACGTTACCTCGTATTATCTTTATAGACGTGTCGAGTCACGTTATTGCAAGTGTTATAAGATTAGGGTATATAGGTAATTAAGGCCCTCGTTTTCCTTTTTCTTCTATACCTTAATATCTTTAGTCTTAGCAATATTATCTTTCCACTTATTTACTTAAACCCGGTCTTATATTCTAATATTATAYTAAGGTTATACTTATATTCGCCTTCGTAAAAGTAACGAAATTAAATAAGGGCTTTAAAAAAGAACGATATTTACCGTTTTTAAAGGTCTAGCAGCGACGAATAGCGAAGACGGATTTAGGAGGGTCGTAGTAACTCGTTATAAAAGAATTAGTAAATCTTRTATTAAATTTCGAAGGGACCGAATTATTTTTATTAAACCGATACGGAAGGATAAACTAGGTYTATACCTAACCGAAACGGATAATAATATATCGGGTTAAGGAGTGATTTATAAGACGTTAGGCCTGGAAACGAATATAATTAGTTAAGAATARRTTAGAGGAAYYTATAAAATCYTTATTTACCTTTATTATTATTTACTATATTACGCTATAATTCTTAAACCTATAATAACGACGAACCCCTTTACTAAATTAATTAAAAAGTCTATATTTAGCTTATTTATTAGCCGCCGTTTTTTGTTACTTTTTAATAGAAGATCGAAATCRAAACTACTTTTCGTTACCGGCCACGAACTATAATAATTTTCGATATTTTAGATCGGGATATAACTTTGGATTTTTGGCTTATTAGTTTAATTTAATAATTATTAAACGTTTGCTTTAAATTCGACTCCGCCGAAAAGGTTTACGGAATACTTATTACCTTCCGCTTATAAAAAGATTAAGTTCGAGAATTTAAAGACGAACTTAATAATAATTTTTTACGCGTTTATTAAAAACGTAATTTTTACCGAACTAAAAGGAACTCCGCCCGATTAAAACGCGATTAAATTAGAAAAAAACGAAACGAAATTCGGGATTAACTTAATTAATTATTATTAGATTTTTAAAACCGATTTTTATTAAATAATTAATATCGATATTAATTACGGTCGAGATCCCGCTTTCCTAATTATCGTTTTTACCGCCGTAATACGATTCGAAATATCTATTCCAAAAACAATATTTAGAAACTCCCGGATCCGGTTTCCTTTAATAGTAATTTAATTAATTACCYTAATTAATTTTTCTAGATTTARAATAAGCTTCGTAATAACGCTTTYTTATTTCTTATTAAATCGGATAAGATTRCGTATATCGTTTCCCGTCTAATAYYYAAAAACGACGGTAAGGATTTTAAAAAAGAAAAGTAATTCCGAATTACTTTTTTAGAATATATACGAACGGAGATTAAAGCTAACGATAATAATTAGGATTTAATATTCTTAATTATTATTACTTTTACGAAGTTTTTRRATAACCTATATAAAGATAAGAATCGGACTTTTAATATTCGTACGGAATACGATTTACTTCGGATAAAGTTAGACRATATATTCCARGATTTCTTTATAAAGTAACGTCGCTTAATAATACGAACCGGTATAAAAGTTTTACCTATAGAATATTAGATTTAAGAACTAATTAAGAAAACTGCGTTTCGGTTACGAAAGTCCTTCTAGTTTATTAAAGGATACGCGGATACGGTCGAAGAACTTCGAAATCGTTTTTAACGTATAGATAATACCTAGCGTAATATTTTTAATATTTAAAAAGAACGGGAAGCGCGAATATTATGAAAATCTTAATCTTTAATATTTAAGGAAGTTATTAAAATTACGATAATTAATATAACTTATCGACCTTTAACCAGTTTAAAAGTAATATAGGTTTCTCGGTAGTTTACTTAAGAATTATTYAAGTRCTTTTATTATARTAGTCCGTATAAAAAGATAAACTGTCTAGAATTAACTCGAGGCTTACGAAAGCCTAYTACGAAGATAAACGAAATCGAATAATTACGCTCCCGARRTAATAATAAAAGTTTTATTTATCGCCGGGACTATCGTTAAATAACTTATTATTATTCTTCCGACGAGGGTTTAGACTCGGATAACTCGTTAAACGAATAATTTTTACTAAAAACGTAATAGAAATTAAATAGGCGTTTTATTTTTAGATTTGCGTTATAGATTATAGCCGTAATYTTCCGAAAATAATTCCTTCCTTTAGCTTATAAAATAATTAGCCCCTTATTATTTCCGGCTTTATCTCTTTTGGAAAAGCGATATTCCCTCTTAAATTCCTTATTAATACCGGAGCTACCGGTTACTATTTCATTAACTGTTAGAGCCATRAGCCCTTTGCGGTTTCCAGGATCCTCGGTTCCTCGGCTCCTATAGCTATCCGGTCTATAAGGCACTAATTACCTAATACGGATACTGCTTACCTAATACCGTAATAATACCGTCCATAATACGGCAATTATAATACGGTCGTTGTTACGTTACCTCGTGTTATCTTTGTAAACGTATCGAGTTACGTTATTGCGAGTATTATGGGATTAGGGTATATAGGTAGTTAAAGCCCTCGCCTTCCTTTCTCTTCTATACCTTAATATCTTTAGTTTTAGCAATATTATCTTTCTATTTATTTATTTAAACCCGGTCTTATATTCTAATATTATATTAAGGTCATATTTATATTCGCTTTCGTAAGAGTAACGARGTTAAACAAGGGCTTTAAGGAARAACGATATTTACCGCTTTTAAAAGTCCAGTARCGACGAATAGCGAAGACGGATTTAGGAAGGTCGTGGTAACTCGCTATAAGGGAATTAGTAAATCTTGTATTAAATCTCGAAAAAACCGAGTTATTTTTATTAAACCGATACGGAAGGATAAACTGGGTTTATACTTAGCCGAAACGGATARTAATATATCGGGTTAARRAGTAATCTATAGGACGTTRRGCCTGGAAACGAATATAACTAATTAAGAATAGGTTAAAGGAACCTATAGAATCCTTATTTACCTTTATTATTATTTATTATATTACGTTATAATTCTTAAACCTATAGTAACGACGAACCCCCCTATTAAATTAGTTAAGAAGTCTATATTTAGCTTACTTATTAGCCGCCGCTTTTTATTACTTTTTAATAGAAGATCGAGGTCGAAACTATTTTTCGTTACCGGTTACGAATTATAGTAACTTTCGATATTTTAGATCGGGATATAACTTTGGATCCTTGGCTTATTARTTTAGCTTAGTAACTATTAAACGTTTATTTTGAACTCGACTCCGCCGAAAAGGTTTACGGAATGTTTATTATTTTCCGTTTATAAARAGATTAGGTTCGAGAACTTAAAGACGAACTTAATAATAATYTTTTACGTATCCGTTAAAAACGTAATTCTTACCGAACTAAAAGGAAYTCCGCCCGATTAAAACGCGACTAAACTAAAAAGAAACGAAACGAAGTTCGGGATTAACTTAATTAATTATTACTAAATTTCTAAAACCGACCTTTATTAAACGATTAATATCGATATTAATTACGGTCGAGATCCCGCTTTCCCGATTATCGTTTTTACCGCCGTAATACGACTCGARATATTTATTTTAAAAGTAATATTTAGAAACTCCCGGATCCGGTCTTTTTTAATAATAATCCAATTAACTACCCTAATTGGTTTTTCCAGATTTAGAATAAGCTTCGTAATAACGCTTTCTTATTTCTTATTAAATCGGATAGGGTTRCGTATATCGTYTCCCGTTTARTAYTTAAAAACGACGGTAAGGACTTTAAAAAAGAAAAACGATTCCGAATTACTTTTTTAGAATATATACGAACGGAGATTAAAGTTAACGATAATAATTAGGACTTTATATTCTTAACTATTACTATTTTTACGAAGTTCTTAAATAACCTATATAAAGATAAGAATCGGATTTTTAACGCTCGTACGGAATACGATTTACTTCGGATAAAGTTAGACGATATATTTTAGGATTTCTTTATAAAGTAGCGTCGCTTAATGATACRAGCCGGTATAAAAGTTTTACCTATAAAATATTAGATTTAAGAATTAATTAAGAAGACTGCGTTTCGGTTACGARAGTCCTTTTAGTTTAYTGGAGGATACGCGGATACGGTCGAAGAACTTCGAGATCGTTTTTAACGTATAAATAATATTTAACGTAATACCTTTAATATTTARAAGGAACGGGAAGCGCGAGTATCGCGAAAAGCTCAATTTTCAATATTTAAAAAAGTTACTAAAACTATAATAACTAGTATAGTTTATCGATTTTTAATTAGTTTAGGAGTARTATAGGTCTCTCGGCAGTTTACTTAAGAACCATTTAAGTGTTTCTATTATAATAATCCGTATAAAAAGACGGATTATCTAGAATTAGCTCGAGGTTTACGAAAGCCTATTACGAAAATAAACGAGATCGAGCGGTTACGCTCCCGAAATAGTAATAGAAGTTTTATTTATCGCCGGGACTATCGTTARATAATTCATTATTATTCCTCCGACGAGGGTTTAGACTCGGATAACTCGTTAAACGAGTAATTTCTACTAAAGACGTAATARAGGTTGAACAGGCGCCTTATTTTCAGATTTGCGTTATGGATTATAGCCGTAATTTTCCGAAAACAATTCCTTCCTTTAGCCTATAGGATAACCAGCCCCTCGTTGTTTCCGGCTCTGTCTCTCTTGGAAAAGCGATATTCCCTCTTAAGTTCCTTATCGACACCGGAGCTACCGGTTACTGTTTTATTAACGAAAAGATTATCCCCCGAATATGCGATTTGCTTCAGATTTCTCCTCGCAAGATTCTTAGGCCTATACCCGTTAAAGGACACGACGGACATATGAATCCCAAACCTATTACTCATTCCATTTATCCGACCTTGATAATACAGGGACATTCCGAACTATTAGTTCCCATATTTATTACTTAATTAGGACAATACGATATTATTCTCGGAAAGCCGTGGATAAGACGACACGGGGTTTGGCCGGATACTTGCCGGAATAACATTCTCTTTATACCTGATTTCTGCGATTATACGGGAGTTAACTATTCTAAAAGCGAGCGTGTCCCTTTATTCCTAAAAGAGGCCGGTTTATTATTTAAAGCTAGTTAGATTGCGACCGAAAGCAAGTTACCTTCTATTCCGTTAGACGTTGCTGAATTAGTAACGGAATTATTTATCGAACTAGTGCTTAAAGTTAAAGAGAAACCTTTCAATATTTTTACGATTAGTATAGCCGCTTATAATCATTATCTTTAGTATTATAAAAAGGAAGGAACGACCCTTTTCTATACTACGTATAATAGCTTGGCCGAGGCTACGGATAACCTTTTTAAAGACTATGCTAAAATTGCTAAGATGGTTACTATATATGATAACTTTATTGGGGAGGCTGCGATTCCCGAAGAAGTAATAGATCGACTCCCGGAAAAATATTATATATTTAAAGACGTTTTTAATAAATCTAAAGCTAATAAGCTTTTATTTTATCGAGAATACGATTATAAGATTGAACTTACCTCTAAAGGCGTTCCTTTACGAAGCCGTCTTTACCCTATATTTAATTATAAGCTCTAAAAGCTTAAGGACTATATTGCCGAGAGTTTTGGAAAGGGTTTTATCGAGTTTAATAAAGTACTGTATAAATTACTTATCCTATTCGCTTTTAAGTCCAATAAAGACCTTCGATTTTGCGTCGATTACCGAGCCCTTAACTTTATTACCAAGAGGAACCGTTACCCTATCCCCTTAATCGATAAGGTTCTCGCTTGTATAACTAAATGTAAGTTTTTTATTAGACTGGATATTATTGCTACTTTTAATAAATTAAGGATATTACTTAAAAGTAAGGATCTTACCATTTTCGTAACGTTATTAGGAGCTTTTAAGTATAAAGTTATGCCTTTTGGATTAATTAACGGCCCGGCTTTATATTAGCAATATATAAATAATATATTCTTCGAATACCTTAATAATTTCTGTTAAGTTTATCTAGACGATATTTTAATTTATAGCAAGATAAAGAAAGAATATACGGAATATATTAAGAAAGTATTAATTAAGCTCCGTAAAACTGGATTATAAATAAATATTAAGAAGTGCGAATTTAGCGTATAAAGGATTAAGTTCCTAAGACTTATTGTTATTACCGAGGGTTTCGAGATTAATCGCGAGAAAATTGGAATAATTAAAAAATGGCCTATATTTACAGACCTTAAACGACTTTAAGGGTTTATTGGCTTTTATAACTTCTTTAAACGATTTATTAAAGGATTCTTACGTATAATTCGTATATTAGCCAAACTTATTAAGAAGGATGTACCCTTTATTTGGACTAACGAATATTAAAAGGCTTTTAAGGACTTGCGGGAAGCCCTAATTACCGCACCCGTCCTTCGATACTTCGATAGGAATAAAGAAGTCGTCCTTAAAACGGATTCTTCGGACTACGTTTCTGGTAAAGTTCTCTCGCAGTATGACGATAACGGATAACTATACTTTATTATATTCTATAGTAAAACGATATTACCTGCTAAATATAATTATAATATCTACGATAAAGCGTTATTAGTTATTATTAGATATTTAAAAAACTAAAGACCTAAATTAGAGATAACCGATATCCCAATTCGGATCTTCGTAAATAACTAAGCGCTTAAATATTTTACTAATTAATAAAAGCTCTCCCGTAGGCAAGCTCGCTACTTAAGTTTACTATCTGAATTCAACTTTAAAGTAATTTATAAACTTAGAAAATAGAACGGAAAAGTAAATACCTTAATAAGAATACCCGGCTATTAATTAAAAGGAGACGATAACGATCGTATTAAATCTTAATATTAAACGCTCCTTCTACCTAATCGGTTCGAAGTCGCTGCCTTTAACGAGGGGGAAGAAAATAATAATAGCTTAAATTCAGGATTAAAGTCGGTTAATTTTTACTGATAAGTAGAAGAAATAAACTTTACCGACCTTAAATTAGCTGAATTCAAAAATGCTATTATTACCGATTAACTCCGACGTTTTAAAAGGGTTCCTCTTAAATATATAAAGGTGGAAAATAACGTTCTTAAGTTCGGAAATAAGTTCTAAGTTCCTTCGTCTCTTCGTACCAAAGTTTTTAAGTATACTTACAATAAATTAATAAGTAGATATTTTAGACGAGATTGTACGATCGAGTTAACTTCTCGTTACTTCTATTGGCCTATTCTTAGGGAAAATGCTAATAGATATATTTTTAACTACGGTACTTATTTTCGAGTAAAGACGTCCCGTTAAAAACCTATTAATCTTTTACGTTAACTAAAGGTTATTAATTAACGATAAGAAAACATTATATRCGATTTTATTACCGGATTTCTAGAAARCGAATCGATAAATACTATTTTTACCGTAATAGATAGGCTTTCGAAAGAACGGCATTATATTCCCTATAAARTAAAAAAAGAAGGCACTTCGGTAAGAGAAATGGCCTGGCTCTTTATTAGAGAAGTCTTTAGGTATTACGGACTACCTTTATCAATTATATCGGACCGGGGCCCTTAGTTTATAAACAAGATATAGAAATCGTTACTACGTTAACTATATATCGATCCTAAGACCTCGATTCCATATTACGCTTAAATAGATRGTTAATCGGAACGTATAAACTAAGAGATCGAAAAGGGGTTACGTTTCTGTATTAATTACTTATAAGATAATTGGGTTCGATAGTTATTTATACTGGAATTCGCAGATAATAATATTATTAACTAGAGTACCAAGATAACGCCCTTCTATATAAATAAAGGTTTCAATTTAAGGATGTTTTTCGGACCAGATAATACGGAGTATACCACCGTAAAAGAGAAACGTTAAATATAGGAAGTTATTAATATCTCGGTTAYTATATAAAGTATTCTTRTTACGGCTAGGGAAAACCTTACTCGCTTATAAGAAAATATCGCTAAATAAGTAAATAAGAAGCGGAGAAAAGTAAACTTCGAAATTAGCGATAAAGTTATAGTTAATACCCGGAACTTCGTTATTAATCGGCCGAATAAAAAATTGGATTATAAATGTTTGGGACTTTTTAAGGTTATTATTTAATATAATTCCTCGTATAAATTCGACGTCCTAAAATTATTTAAAGTTTACTTTGTCTTTTACGYTAGCGATCTTACGAAGTTCCCTGGTCCCGATAAGTTTCCTATATTTAGTTAGAAATTACCTCTTTTAAAGCCAGTTATAATAGATAATCCGGAGATTAAAGAATATAAGTTGGATAGGATTCTAAACTCAAAATATATCGGTAAACGAGGAAGACTTTAATATAAGGTCAGCTGGGTTAGTGAAAATCCGGATAACGTATGGTATTACGTAGACGGGTTTGAATTCCAATACGCTTAGGACGTCGTCGACGCTTATTATAAATAGTACCCTGATCGTYTAGGTCCTATTYTTATCGATCTAAAGGTCAAACYAAGGATATTTACCGTTACTAAGATGTTTCGACTAAGGAATATCCGCTATCTCGCTTTATATTAAACCACTATTTCGATTAACGAATCTAACTTCAGCCCGAATAACTAATAATATTTAAGAGCTAAGGATATATAATAGGCTCGAAGGCGAGCCTTTACCTTGGGGGGGGGTAATATTAGAGCCATAAGCCCTTTACGGTTTCCAAAATCCTTGGTTCCTCGGCTCCTGTAGCTATCCGGTTTATAAGGCATTAATTACTTAATACGGATACTGCTTACCTAATACCGTAATAATACCGTCCAYAATACGGCAATTACAATACGGTCGTTGCTACGTTACCTCGTATTATCTTTATAGACGTATCGAGTTACGTTATTACGAGTATTATAAAATTAGGGTATATAAGCAGTTAAAACCCTCGCCTTCCTTTCTCTTCTATACCTTAGTATCTTTAGTCTTAATAATATTATCTTTCCACCTATTTACTTGGACCCGGTCTTGCATTCTGACATTAACGAAAAGATTATCCCCCGAATATACGATTTGCTTTAGATTTCTCCTCGCAAGATTCTTAGGCCTATACCCGTTAAAGGATACGACGGATATATGAATCCCAAACCTATTATTCATTCTATTTATCCGACCTTAATAATATAGGGACATTCCGAACTATTAGCTCCTATATTTATTATTTAATTAGGATAATATAATATTATTTTCGGAAAGCCGTAAATAAGACGATACGGGGTTTGGCCGGATATTTACCGGAATAATATTCTTTTTATACTTGATTTCTGCGATTATACGGGAGCTAATTACTCCAAAAGCGAACGTATCCCTTTATTTTTAAAAAAGGCCGGTTTATTATTTAAAGCCAGTTAGATTACGACCGAAAGTAAATTACCTTTTATTCCGTTAAACGTTACTAAATTAGTAACGGAATTATTTATCGAATTAGTACTTAAAATTAAAAAGAAATTTTTTAATATTTTTACGATTAGTATAGCCGCTTATAATTATTATTTTTAGTATTATAAAAAGGAAGGAACGACCCTTTTTTATATTACGTATAATAGCTTAGCCGAGGCTACGGATAACTTTTCCAAAGACTATACTAAGATTGCTAAGATAGTTACTATATACGATAACTTTATTAGGGAGGCTGCGATTCCCGAAGAAATAATAAATCGACTCCCGGAGGAATATTATATATTTAGAGACGTCTTTAATAAATTTAAAGCCAATGAGCTTTTACCTTATCGAGAATACGATTATAAAATTGAACTTACCTTTAAAGGCGTTCCTTTACGAAGCCGTTTTTACCCTATATTTAATTATAAGCTTTAAAAGCTTAAGGACTATATTATTAAGAACCTTAGAAAGGGTTTTATCGAGCCTAGTAAAGTACCGTATAGGTTATTTATCCTATTCGCTTTTAAGTCCAATAAAGACCTTCGATTTTATGTCGATTACCGAGCCCTTAACTCTATTACCAAAAGGAACCGTTACCCTATCCCCTTGATCGATAAGGTTCTCGCTCGTATAGTTAGATACAAGTTCTTTATTAGACTAAATATTATTGCTGTTTTTAATAAACTGAAAATATTACCCGAAAGTAAGGATCTTATTACTTTCGTAACGTTATTAAGAGCCTTTAAGTACAAAGTTATGCCTTTTAGATTAATTAACGGCCCGGCTTTATATTAGCAATATATAAATAATATATTCTTCGAATATTTTAATAATTTCTATTAAGTTTATCTAAACGATATCCTAATTTATAGTAAAATAAAGAAAGAATATACGGAATATATTAAGAAAGTACTAATTAAGCTCCGTAAAGCTAGATTATAAATAGATATTAAGAAGTACGAGTTTAGCGTATAAAGGATTAAGTTCCTAGGACTTATTATTATTATTAAGGGTCTCGAGATTAATCGCGAAAAAATTAAAATAATTAAGAAATGGCCTATATTTATAGACCTTAAACGACTCTAAGGGTTTATTGGCTTTTATAACTTTTTTAAACGATTTATTAAAGGATTTTTACGTATAGCTCGTATATTAGCTAAACTTATTAAAAAGGATATACCTTTTATTTAGACTAACGAATATTAAAAGGCTTTTAAGGACTTGCGGGAAGCCCTAATTACCATACCCGTCCTTCGATATTTCGATAAAAACAAAGAAGTCGTTTTTGAAACGGATTCTTCGGACTACGTTTTTAATAAAGTTCTCTCGTAATATAACAATAACGGACAATTATACCTTATTATATTCTATAACAAGACGATATTACCTACTAAATATAATTATAATATTTACGATAAAAAGTTATTAATTATTATTAGATATTTAAAGAACTAGAGACCTAAATTAGAGATAACCGATATCCCAATTCGGATCTTCGTAAATAACTAAGCGCTTAAATACTTTATTAATTAATAAAAGCTTTCCCGTAAATAAACTCGTTATTTAAATTTACTATTTAAATTCAACTTTAAAGTAATTTATAAACCTGGAAAGCAAAACGGAAAAGTAGATATTTTAACGAGAATACCCGGCTATCGGCCAAAAGGAAACGATAACGATCGTATTAAGTCTTAATACTAAACGTTCTTTTTATTTAATCGGTTCGAAGTCGCTGCTTTTAACGAAGGGGAAAAAAATAATAATAACTTAAATTTAGGATTAGAGTCGGTTAACTTTTACCGATAAATAAAAGAAGTAAACTTTACCGACCTTAAATTGGCTAAATTTAAGAATACTATTATTACCGATTAACTCCAACGTTTTAAAAAGGTTCCTTTTAAATATATAAAAATARAAAATAACGCTTTTAAGTTCGGAAATAAGCTTTAAATTCCTTCGTTTTTTCGTACTAAAGTTTTTAAGTATATTTATAATAAATTAATAAGTAGATACTTTAAACGAAATCGTACGATCGAGCTAACTTCTCATTACTTCTATTAGTCTATTCTTAAGGAAAATATTAATAAATATATTTTTAACTACGGTACCTATTTTCGAGTAAAGACGTCCCGTTAGAAACTTATTAATCTTTTGCGTTAATTAAAGGTTACTAATTAACGATAAGAAAATATTATATACGATTTTATTACCGGATTTCTAAAAAACGAATCGATAAATACTATCCTTACCGTAATAAATAGGCTCTCGAAAAAACGGTATTATATTCTTTATAGAATAAGGGAAGAAAGTACTTCGGTAAAAGAAATAGCCTGGCTCTTTATTAAAGAAGTCTTTAGGCATTACGGACTACCTTTATTAATTATATCGGACCGGGGCTTTTAATTTATAAATAAGATATAAAGATCGTTATTACGTTAATTATATATCGATCTTAAGACCTCGATTCTATATTACGCTTAAATAGATAGTTAATCGGAACGTATAAAYTAGGAGATCGAAAAAGGGTTACGTTTCTATATTAATTATTTATAAAATAATTAGGTTCGATAGTTACTTATACTAGAATTCGTAAATAACAATATTATTAACTAAAGTATTAAGATAACGCCCTTCTATATAAATAAAGGTTTTAATTTAAGGATATTTTTCGGACCAAACAATACGGAGTATATTACCGTAAAAGAGAAACGTTAAATATAGGAAGCTACCGATATTTCGGTTATTATATAAAGTATTCTCGTTACGGTTAGGGAAAACTTTATTCGCTTATAAGAAAATATCGTTAAATAAGTAAATAAGAAGCGGAGAGACGTAAACTTCGAAATTAATAATAAAGTTATAGTTAATACCCGGAACTTCGTTATTAATCGACCGAGTAAAAAATTGGATTATAAACGTTTGGGACCCTTTAAAATTATTACTTAATATAATTCCTCGTATAAACTTAACGTCCTAGAGTTATTTAAAACTTACTTTATTTTTTACGCTAGCGACCTTACGAAGCTCCTTAGTCCCGATAAATTTCCTATACCTGGTTAGAAATTACTTTTTTTARAGCCAATTATAGTAAATAATCCGGAGATTAAAGAATATAAGTTAAATARGATTCTGAACTTAAGGTATACCGGTAAACGAGGAAGACTTTAATATAAGGTTAGCTAAGTTGGTAAAAATCCGGATAACGCATAGTATTACGTAGACGGATCTAAATTCCAATACGCCTAGGACGTCGTCGACGTTTATTACGAGCAGTACCTTAATCGTCCAGGTCCTGCTTTTATCGATCCGAAGGTTAAACTAAGGATACCTACCGTTACTAAGATGTTTCGACTAAGGAATATCCGCTATTTCGCTTTATATTGGACCACTATTTCGATTAACGAATCTGACTTTAGCCCGAGTAACTAATAATATTTAAGAGCTAGGGATATATAATAGGCTCGAAAACGAGCCTTTATTTTGGGGGGGGGTAATATTAGAGCTATAAGCCCTTTGCGGTTTCTAAAATCCTCGGTTCCTCGGCTCCTATAGCTATCCGGTCTATAAGGCACTAATTACCTAATACGGATACTATTTACCTAATACCGCAATAATACCGTCTATAATACGGCAATTATAACACGGTCGTTATTACGTTACCTCGTATTATCTTTATAAACGTATCGAGTTACGTTATTGCGAGTATTATAGGATTAAGGTATATAGGCAGTTAAGGCCCTCGCCTTCCTTTCTCTTCTATACCTTAGTATCTTTAGTCTTAGCAATATCATCTTTCCACCTATTTACTTAGACCCGGTCTTGCACTCTGACAAAAAAGGTATATTTTTTAAGGAATCGATTATATTCTTTCTTTAAGTAAATACTCCCTTTAAAGAAATACCTCTATTTTAAAGCGTTTCTTTAATAATTTCTTATACCTATTTATTAATATAATTATCTTTTATAAGGGACGTATTTTTAATATGATTTTTTTTAGTAAATTAAAAGTTTTCCGGCTAATAATTTATAATATCATTATCGACTTATACGTACTCCTTATTACTAAAGTATTTATCCATTATTAATAATAGTATTATCGGTATTACTATTATCGTTAATTTAATCTATATTATTTAAAAGGCTAAGAGCTCGGCTAAAAGGTAAGTTACTTTTATATTCTTAAAAACCTTTACGTTTATATAAATCTCGATCGTTCGTTACAATAAAACGTATACGCGGTATTAATTTCCGGAATAAGTATTTATATAAATACTATTTACGGCCACTTTATTAAGCTTTGCTTATTTAATACTTAATATATAGACCTTATATAGTATCCCGAACGTCTTTTCTTTAGCGATAAAAGGCTTTATTTTATATTATTTCTTATAAAATATTGCTTTTTCTAATAAGGGTAATCGCTAATATAAGTAGTTAATATAGAAAGCTACTTACGGCTAAAAACCGTTTAATAAACTTACGTAATATAGTATATATTTTATTATAGTAATTATAATACGATTAAATCTTTCGGTTACGCCGACTTACTTAGGTATATAGTTCGTTAAGTATTCTATTTATATATTTTTCTTTTTAAGTCTCGTTTTTAAAGTATAGAATTCTTTCGCGTTATTATAACGGATATATTGTATAATAATATCCTTGTCTTATCTCTTAATTATATTAATAATAATAATTATATATAATATAACGTTTTATCGATTTATATTTATAAATATAAGTAATAAGCCGGTAGTTTTATTTATTATTAAAAGGAAGATCCGATACGTAGGTACGCCGGGTACCGGAGTCTTTATAATATACGGGCCCTAAATATCGTAAAAAAGTCTTGAACCCGGTTCCGTTTCTTTATCGTATCTATAACGACGTATCCTTTTCGTTATCTTATTATTCTTATAGGTATTATAGAAAAACGACGCCGGAAATATTATATTTAGTACTTTATATACGCTTTTTTTTAAAGCAATTAATCTGGCCGTATTAGGATAGCTTAAACGGTTATATAATATAATAAAGGTATCGTTATTGTGGTCTTAATGTCCGTAAGTCTTAAGAATAAGTAACTTAAAGTTTACTTCGTCGTTTTCGGTATTAAAAGGATTCGTCGTAAGACCCTTTATTATAGATTTTTTATCTACGATTAATATAGATTCCTTAAAAACCCCGGCAAAATAATATAAGTTTTTTACCCGCCGTTCGGCCGTAATTAATATACCTTTACGCCTAATCTTTATTAATCTTTTATCGAATAAAATCGATAAACCGCGTTTTTCGAATACGGATATAAAGAAAAGATTAAAGTTTAGGCCGGGTATATAAAAAATACCGTATATGATACGTAATCGTTTATTTAATACGGTTTTTATATTATTACGTCCGGGTAAAAAGATCGTTTTTTTATTACCGACGGTAATAATGGTCTTTTTGTCTTCGTAGCGGATAAAAGATTCTCGGCTTATATATATATGCTTTAATATACCTGAATCGATCGTTTAAGGATAATAATCGATATCGTTATCGAACCGTTCTCTTAAATTTCGTATTATTGTTAAAATAAATTCGTAATTACCCGGTATAATCCCGTTATCGTAATTTAGATTTAACTTTATAAGATCCTTATTTACGATAAAAATATTATTATTATTTAATAGGTCCGGGAGGCTATTCGTATATATATTAACGGGCTTATTATTGCCGTTATTATTATTTTAATTACCGAGAATACGGTCGGTTAGGTTATATCGGACGGGTATTTATTTAATCGGATTACTTTAAACGAATACGTTCGATAGATTACTCAGATTTATACCGTTCTTTTTAATTTAATTAATAATTATCGTTATTATTTAATTAGCGATTTTATCGTAGCCGGCGAAAAGTAATTTAATCTTTTTCTCGTTAAAAAGCGGTTTTAAAGTATTAGTCGTTAAATCGGATTTATTCGATTTATAATTACTTAAGATTTTAAAAGCCTTACTTCCTTCGTCGTTATCGTTATAGAAATTATATTCGATACTATTATAGCCGTCGTCGTTACCGCTATTAATATTTATAATAATAATAACTTATTTAGGGCCCTTATTATCGTCTATATTTTCGGCGATATACGCGTTTTTAAAATCCTCGGAATCTAAGTAATCCTATTTTTACTCTATAATAGCTCCTACCGATTTCTTAGATTTTATATTAAATTTCCTCCCGTTTTTAGAAGAATTCTTAAAGAACTTTTTCTTTTTTGGCTTTTCCGTTTTTTTGTCGTTATTATTACTTTTTTTAGGATAGTTACGCGCTATATATTTATTTTATTAATATATATAATACTTTACGTTCTTTCTCGGCTTACTTTTACCGTTAATTATTCGAGCTAATTAAGAACTTTGCTATTTATATACTTCTCGTTTTTTTACTATTATTTAAACGGCCTTTAGCCGGGATATTACCTTCTTAAGAATAAAAGCTCCTTCGTTATTTTCGAGGTAATAAATCGTAAGGCTATATTTGCGATTTTTTCTAAATATATTTATAATTTTTAATCTAAGAATCTCCTTATTTACGCAGGCTATACCGCTAATAAGTATTGCTTGTTTAACGAGTTATTTAACGTCGGCTATTACGTTATCGACCGACTCGTTTTTTTCGGCCTTTTTATATAGGATCCTCTAAAGTAAAAACACTAATCTTCCTCTGAATTTAACTATATAAACCTTTCTTTACCGATTATAAATCTGCTTCGGGGTAATATACCGTGATAACTAAGTTTTTTAACTCGTTATTATATTCTTTATTATTACTAAAAATAAGAAATCCGCGTATATTTTCCAATAAACCTTATTAATTCCGGTGGTAAGTTTTAGGAGAATACCGTCGATAAAGCCCAAAATACGCTTTATATTATAGAATCTTTGGATATATTCTTCCTATTCTTGGAAGTTATTATTACCGAGGGTAACGAACTTAAATAAGCTTATTTTTATTATTTTTAAATTATATTTAAATAAGTCGATATTAACGTAATTTAAGAATTCGTCGTCTTAGGATAACGATACCTTATTCGTACCGGGAGTATACGGTAATTATTATTATTAAGTTTATTAATAAGGTAGGGATATTTATTATTTAAAGTTAAAAGCTCGCTATTCGAGGCCTAATACCTACTAGCTTAAACCTTAATTAGGCGGTATACGGTAATCCCCTCCCTAAATAGTTCTATCGTTTATAACGACGTCGCTTTAGGTATTTATACTTAATAAATAAAATATAATAATAGCTTCAAATTTATTTTAAAAAATACTAAAACCCGGCTATAGCTAGCCGGGCTTATAACCTATTATAAAACATAATACGGAAATAGCGGAATTACGGGTATATTCTTTAAATAAGTATTTATATACTCGATCTAATTATACCAATAATAGGCCCTTATTTATATCTATTATAAGGTTATAACCGGCTTCGTATATACCTGAATTAAACGCCTTAAAATACCGGAAACACCGTATATGGCCGTTGTGTATATGCCGATATACGACTCAGGGTCTGAGGAGCCTCATGACCGCAAATCCAGGGACGACTCAATCGGGTTTAGTGCAGACCTCGTCGCAACAATCTCTAAAACTTGTGGCGTTGGTTGGAAATCTCACGACTGCAAGAGGACGGAGTGCGCTAGACCGTTTTTGGTGTAGTGTCTAGGCAAAAGTCTTGGCTCTGGTGGGTTGAGCCGCTTGTGACTCGGATCTGCTCCTTCTGGCTCCCAGATCCCAATCATCACATTCTTTTGGTCTCCATCACGGACTTTAAATGTCTCTCTCGAATTCAGATATGTACTGAATCACTCAAAAGACATACTGATTCCGGCAATGAATGATTACTGTGACCTGCTACAGGAGTCCATGGATCGCCGCGTCCTGAATATCGACGACGGCTCCGCTTGGCGATTAACCAAAATGCTATGCGCCAAATTCTGGGAGGGTTGGAAGACTAAAGGCGATCCAAACTTTACACCCAGCGAAGTCCATGGCGTATTTGAAGCAGAGCAGCTGCAAGGAACCACCCCAGGACTTGTCGCAATAATCAAAGTCCGCATTGAGTAGGTGACCTTGCCTGCCAAACTTGCTACCATACCGCTGACCGTGGGCTACCATAGGGTTCCATTGAACCACTGGGACCTTGATCCTCCCGAAGTCAGAGCCGAGTACGCGTGCGGTGGAGCTTTCAACCCTGCCACCGAGCAGGAGTGCACCAGCTTGGAGAATTTGGACGAAGCCGAGTGCACCGTGACGCCGAAACTGATCGTCATACAGCAGAACTACCAGGATGAGTCTATTCTACGTAGTAAACGAGGGTCTTCTTATTGGATGCCTGGGGGCTACATAGTCTGGATCGTCATGGAAAAGCTCCCAGCAATGCCTCTGACTCTCGGGACTTATTGGGGTCTCCCTGAACATGAGCGCAAGGCATTAAGAGCATCGTTTAAAGACGGCTACTAGTAGGCTTGTGCCCTATCTGCAAGCTCTGCACTCACCTTTTGCAGTGAGTTGTTACGAATGGGTTATTGCCAAATGGACCCGAAACTGGAGAACTTGATGTGGGATTCCACGAATCGAAAATGGTGAGTCTCGTAACTTCCAGCCTTCTGACAGGGGCTCATTTGATGTTCGACATCTTTAGCTACTTCATTAATCTGGAAGATATGCAGTACGATGAGGGTCACATCCAATGGACCCAACGACCTTGGCATGATTCCATATTCGGCATGTGGAACTTGAGCAGGCGCCGTAGAGAGATCTCAGACTGACAGAGTCCACCTTGCGCCCCCCGCAGAAATATTTGTCATACTGTATTGTAATCATGTTTCATTGTCACGTTCGAGGTCTGGTCAATTGCTTACGTCTGGCCATAATGCCTCCTACAGTGCTGATAACGTACCCTGCCCACCACTGCACATAGCACAGACCGCCGATCCCGCTAGCTTGGGCTAGGCGACACGAATAGAAACGAAATTGCCAGGCGCTTACAAGGAAAGCGCCGGTTGACCGGGCCTTGCAAAAGCCGTTCTTGCCGAGCGTTTCGGATCTTTGTTCGAAAGGAAACGTCGACCTCGATATAGCCACATCCCCACAGTCCGCTCCATGGATATGAGACTACGATATCCATTGATACCTAAGCGCTTCGATCTCCCCAAACTGCCCTAAGCTAGATGATATGGAGCGTTACAAGATTGCACAGCATTGCAGGCTCGCCATGCTGTTGTCAAGCTGACATGAACGAATCAACAAGGTCCAATCGCTAGCAGATCACTAGATTCTCCCATACGTTAGCATCAATCCAATCCGAAGATCGGGCGCTTTACTGATCACAACAGGATCAGATCCCTGGCAGCTTCAACAATCACCGTGTTCCCAACGCACATTTAAAGCGCCCAAGAGCCCTTCGTTCTCTGAATCTCTTCTCATTCAGTGCCCTCTTCAAGAATCTCTCCTGCTCATCATCTTCGGACACTATCAAGTAAGAAAGGCCAGGTATTCACCTCGCAGCTCTTAGAATATAAGCCTCCGAGTTCAGCTCGACATTTTTGTACAATATCCACATCCCTTGACAGTGAAAGCGCTGTACCATCTTCCTGTTCTACAATCGACACAAGTCTCTCAGGACCTAGCTACATTTTGCAATTGATATGGCGAACCAAGGCACAAATCAGGTCGCTGGACAACCCGTCGCTATTGGGGCTGGTCTTGATTGCAGACAGCTCACAGCCGATCGCGTCCCCGACCTCCTTATTCTCCACGAGAACCAGAGGACGCAGTACGCAAGCCACTCAAGGCAAAAATTCCTCGCACAGATGCTCGAGTGGGGAACATTCGAACAAGAAGTTCGTCATGACCCAGCATGGCTTTGTGAACGACATCATGATCTTCAATCAACCTGATCGTTATACAAACGAGCAGGTCATGTGCGGCAAGGAAATAGGTGTGGTGGGCCGCTTCCAGCAGCATGTCGGCCATGTAATGACAATGGTTCTCCAACACATGAGGTCCGCGGTGGGTAACAAATCACTTCGCTTTGGTGACTGGCGAAACCTTGGCGGACCTGCTTTCTATCCTGACTTGTCAATCTACAATGACATTGGTGAACACTTCCCCGCCCACCTCCTGGTAGTAGGCGAAGCCAAAACGCCGTGGACAATGGACCTTTAGAACGCGCGCAATCTCTACGTGACTCACCCTACTCCAGCTGCCAAAAGCAATTGGGAGCGCATTGTGGGTAGGTGCCCCCCTTGACCGAAACTTCGAAAGATCTCCAAACTGACGGATGGAACCCGCTCCAGGACAAGTGGCAAACTACATGAAAGTCCATGGCAAACAGTTTGGCTTCCTAACCACCTATGAAGACACCGTTTTCTTCAAGCAAGCGCCAGCGCCGAACGGTAACGGTACGGTCCTATACTTTTCTCGTGCTATCAGTAACGATGCTTCATCGCACCCTGTGGCCCTGCCTCAATTGCCCGGGAATGTCTCTCTAAGGGAATGCATGCTTTTCATTGCGTGCGCATCGAGCCAGAACTCCGACTATACCAACTACGAAACCATATGGACAGAATCGTTGGACTCAAACAAGAGCAGGAGCGCTGCACCAGGGTCCCATGA
This sequence comes from Ramalina peruviana, assembly GCA_001956345.1. Taxonomy (NCBI): domain Eukaryota; kingdom Fungi; phylum Ascomycota; class Lecanoromycetes; order Lecanorales; family Ramalinaceae; genus Ramalina; species Ramalina peruviana. The sequence goes on from MSTJ01000056.1 coordinate 41,777, forward strand.
TGGACGCTTTGCTGGAGGTCAAGCAGGTGGTATGTCCTCGCCCTTTTCTCCCCGCCCTGCCCATTCTCTTTCCCCGTTTAGAACGCTCAATTCTCAGGTGGCCACTTCTTTGCTCCTCATCTGACATGTGTCCACACAGGCAAATCCTCGGGTGGCCCGTCATCTGGTGGTGGCAAGATGCGCCTTGGAGCATCGGGGCAAAAGCGACATCTTCAAGACCTGCAACAGCTGACCCAGACAGTTGCCCCAATTGGTGTGAAATGGTCGGACGAGGACAATACATTTTACTACAAGAATGCGAACGAGGCACCCCGAAGAGTGGACGGCTACAAATTCTTCGGAGACAAGCTCGAGGTGAAGATCAACGGTATCAACACGCCACTGCGCGCAATTATCCGTTGACGGATATCAGTGTCGGAGTTGGGCCGGCGCAATGTACAATACCACGTCTTCTCTTATCACTCTCGTCGAGTTCTTCAGAAATATGAATGTCTCGTAGCGCGCTTGCAACGCCTTTCATTACGATCGCCTGGTAATTTACCAGTATCTGGCATACCCTTGATCTTGCAAGATTGACAGGAATTTTCCCAAATCAATCCGGCGTTGCGAAACAGTCTTTTGAGCTGAAGAGGTGGTCATAGGATTCATTCTGGGCAATTGAGGGGTCAGATTTGGTCTGACGGCGTTCAGCCTATGCATCGTTGTGGAATGAAATCAACGATCACATATGAGAGGCCCATTCACGCGATCTGAACGTGGAGACTATGCGATAGAACGGAGTGCATCAGACCCGTCTCGGTAAAGCGTATCTTGATAATCAAGTTTGATTGGCATTTGTGTTCGAAGGCCTTGGCAGTTAAATCGCTTCTCGGGGCGCGTCTGCTGCAGCCTATGCTGGGCTAATGAATGTGGCACAGTGGCGTCAACCCATCATCTGCCCCAACCTTCAGCCTCACACTAAGCACACTCATCACGTTCTCAAAGGCCCAAGCATGTATGATTTCCATAATTTAATGCGGGAATCCATGGAGGAACGAGTTTTAAGTCTCCGTAATGGCTCTGTCTGGCCCTAGGGAAAATGCTCGCCGCAAAGCCTTGGCTCGGGCATGGGACGAAACATGATCCACAATTTGAGCCTAGCGAGGTCTATGGTGTTTTTGACGCCGAGCAGATGAAGGGAGATCAGCCGGGACTCGCGGCAATCATCAAGATTCGCATCGAGTTCGTCAGCTTCACCGAAGCGACTGACTATGTACCAGTCTCACCGTGATTTAGAGTCCCCCTGAATCACCAAGCACTTGAACCTCCCGAGGAGCGCGCAAATCATGTTGCGGAAGACCAGTACGGCGCGTATACCGAACAAGAAACCGATACCCTTGATGCCCTGACCAAGGCCCATTGTTCCGTCACACCGAAATTGTATCTACTCCACGCAGACCTTCAGGACGAGTCGATTCTTCGTGGTAAGGATGGGTATAAGTACTGGATGCCGGGAGGTTATATCGTTTATATTATAATGGAAAAACTGCCCGCTATCCCATGGAATTCGGATCTCTTTTGGAACGAGTTGAACCAGGAAAAACGGACAGAGATACGAACATCTTTTCGAGAGGGTTGCTTGTAAAGCCCCATCTCAGGGTTCCTTGTCGAGAAGCTGACCCCTAAAAGTGAGTTATGGCGGCTTGGCTACCGATCGGAGGATCAGAAGGTTGAAAACCTTATGTGGGACGATACAAGAAAGAAATGGCAAGATCCTTCCTACGGATTGGGCGCGAGAGAGGCACTGATCATTACTTGAGTCAATCAGCTACTTTATCGACCTTGAAGCTATGTACTATGATCCGCATTGTTTCGTGCTCGCACGTCAGCCGTGGAGGGACACCGATTTTGTAAGATGGGGGCTTGTGCGTCGATCGGAGCAGTGGGAGATGGTTTTCTGATTTCGACATGACTTTGGAAAATTTCAATCAGTATCAGTGCACGCTACCGCAGAGATTGACCGCAATCCGAGACGCCAGGTCCATCTCATTGACCGCCCTAGCGATAGATAGAAGACTTTCCCGAGTTGAGAATGTAGTGCCATTTCAGCCTCGATCTCAAGGTTTGAGTTTGCTCAAGTAAGGGGGATATACCGAGTATTGAGCAGGGTTCAATCGGGATAATGGCTTGTATTCTTGTGGAAATAGAGCCCGCAATCAATCCAATTYACACCATCTAAAGTCCAGACGACAATCAGACTGCCGTGGTCTTCGTGATGCTAAGGAATCGACTCTTTGACGCTCAAGACAAAAAGACGTTCACACTATCTCCGTGCAATAGTACTTGAAGGCTTCACGCAACCGCAATTCACGGTGTTGTTCGCATTGAACGAGGCGGAAGCTTGGCATTCGGGTTATCCTCGACGCGAAAGCCTGTAGCTAACCGTGATGGTGTTAGCGAGTGTGGTCAGAGATTTGCCAGGCATCTTGCAGCAGATTGGAAATTCTACGTGTTCTGCGTTGCCCCAACTTACCCCCTAATCATACCATTTCAGGTTCTATCATCAAACATGGCAACGATGGACAAGTTTGGGGATACCATCTACAAAGGCTACGATTTCGCGGACCTCATGCGGGAATCGATGGACGATCGGATCCTCCACGCCCACGACGGTTCGGTCTGGAAACTGACGAAACTCGTCAAGGTGAAGCGGTGGCTCGGCCACGAGACGAAAGGGCACCCGCAGTTCGCCCCCAGTGAGCTCCATGCCGTCTACGAGGCAGTGCAATTGGAAGGTGGTGCGCAGCCTGGCCTGGTCGCCATCATCAAGATCCGCGTGGAGTCTGTGCCTCTGTGCTCTTGCTGCTGCCATCGCGGGAGCCCTTCGCTGATTGCATGAATTGTATTTTTCAGAGTTCCTCTGAATCACGAAGCGCTCGAGCCCCCCGAGGAACGGGCCAAGTACGCCGCCGACGACGGGTTATCGCGGTTCAATGGGTACACGGAACGAGAAACCGATACTCTCGACGCTCTCACTGCGGCTCGCTGTAGCGTTACCCCCGAGCTGTACCTGATACAATTGGATCCGCAAGATGAATCCATATTGCGCGGGAAAGACGGGGACTCGTACTGGATGCCCGGAGGATATGTTGTGTATATTATAATGCAGAAGCTGCCAGCGGTCCCGTTAGAGTATAGCGCCTACTGGAACGATTTCAGTGAAGCCAAGCGCACTGAAATCCGTGACTCCTTCCGTGAGGGATGCCTGTGAAACACCCCCCCCCCCGAGGAGACCAGGTCTGACGCCAAGGATAATGCTGACCATATCTAGCGAGCTCTGGCGATTGGGATACCGGTCCGAGGACGAAAAGGTCGAGAACCTGATGTGGAATGATGTGACCAAAAAATGGTAAACCCACCTTTCGAGAGAGATTGTTTTTATGACTGAGTAGCGCGCCGAATGTCCAGTTACTTCATCGATCTCGAAGCAATGTGTTACGATCCTATATGTTTAGAGCTCGCAACTCAGCCTTGGAGGGAGACTGAGTTCGTGCTATGGCAGCTTGCGCGTCGGTCGAATAGTCTTCGCGAGATGATCTATTGATACGCATGCGCAAACGAATCTGGAATCTGCTTGCTCATGGTAGAATCAGAAGGATCGAGAGAGATCCTCGGCCGTCGGCCGCTGCTCAGATGTTCAGCCAGTGGACGAAACTGCTAGGTACGCGCCAAGGAGGTCTATAACCCCAGGTTTCAAGGGTGGAATAAATTACTATGGCGCGTTATGTACTAAAACCAGCTTTTCGGCCACTCGCCTCCGCTTCCAGCAGACCTCCTTCACCGCCTCTTCACCCTCCCCCCCAACACCAGCACCCCATACGCAAGAACCCGATAAACCGTGCCAATCAGCAGCAAACTCAACAAATCCTTCGCAAACGCATCGAGCGCAAAGCCCGTCGCGCGGGCCGCGTGGTGGGTATCATACAAAAACCCCCAGGGCTCCACATTGCGGCCGAAGTAGATCTCGGCCAGCCAGACGCCCGGGCTGGACCGCCACAGCCAGCCGACGTGCCAGGAATCGGCCTTCTTGAGGGGCGGGGCGGAACCGCTGAGGACGCCGACGATGAGGGAAGCCATGACGGCGAGCAAGGGGCCGTCTTCCTGGCGGCTCAGCATGGAGACGACGGAGGCGAGGCCGTAGATGCAATAGAAGTAGAGGAGGTTGCCAATGAAGGACGCGAGGTAGGGGATGACGGGTGTGGCGAGCAGGATGAACATGGTGGTGAAGTGGAAACAGCCAAACACCATTCGGGGGAGGGTGGAGACGACCTTGGCGATGTAGTAGGCGAAGACGTTGTGGCCTGACTCGGCCTCGCGGCGGTGGATCAGATATTCCTCACCAAAAACGCGGACGCCGGGAGAAGAGGAGATGAGGCCGATGGAGATGCAGACGAGGAGGGACATTTGCGGGACGGATTGGTAATCGATGGCAGAGGAGAGGAGTTCGTAGTCGTTGAGAAAGAAACCGTGGAAATTGACGCCTTTCTGGCCGTTCTGGGCAAGGCCAATAAGGAAGCCGCCAAAAGCGGAGACACCCATCTCGAACCAGAAGGAGGCTTTGGTGCGGTACTGTTGGAGGAGGGCTCGATTGAAGCAATGATATATCTGGCGGGGCCAGGGAGCGCCGCGATGCTTGATGGTGACGCGGAGTGAAGCCATTTCGGTAGTGGAAGCTTGGAGTTCTAGCTTAGGTTGGTGCTGGGCAGTGATCGCTTCCCAATTGTTGATGAGCGCATCCTTGCTGACGTCGCCGACTCTCTTGTATGGACGTCCATTACCCGTAATGATATCGGTGACGACATCACCTGCATTGGCATACTTGGGGAAGTCGAAACCCAAGTTCTCAAAGTAGTCTTGCACCTCCGACTCCTTGCCTTGATAGATGAGACGTCCATTGCCGAGTAAGATGAGCGAATCGATCATTTCAAAAATCTCAATGCGCGGCTGGTGGATGATGACAATGATGGAGATGCCTAGATGGGACAATGCCTTGAGCATCTTCATAATAGACGAGGCAGCGGTTGCGTCTAGCCCTGATGTCGGTTCGTCTAGGAATAGCGCCATAGGCGCAGCCGCTAATTCGATGCCAATCGATACGCGCTTACGCTGGCCGCCCGAAATGATTGGCTTAGCAACGCTGCCAACTCGAGAGTCACGCACATGCGAAAGCTCCAGACAGTCGACCACTGCATCGGCGTGTTTCTGGATATCCTTGTCGGACCAATTCGATGGTAGTCGTACGCGGGCAGAGTGCAGGATGTTCTCCCTGACAGTCAGCTCAGGCAGGACAATGTCGTCTTGGGGAACGTAGCCGATGATCTTCTTGTACTGCTTGATCTTGCCTGCGACCCCATTGACGCGTACAGAGCCTCCTGTATGGCTGGACCGGCCCATCAGCACATTCACAAAAGTGGATTTGCCGGCGCCAGAGCCACCCATGACACCCACAAGGGAGCCGCTGGGGATGCTGCCGGAGATGTGGGAGAGTATAGGTTTTGTGGTGCCACGTGGATGGAAGCTGAGCTCGGAAAAGCCAAAGCTCAGGCCAAAGTTGGATGTTTGGACGGCTCGTTTCATGCTGTCGACAAAGGCTCGCAGCTCAGCGCTGGAATCGAGGTCGATGGCACCCTCTATTCCGCTATCGTATAGATACTGCTCATCAATTGCGGCTTGGAAGCCTGTAGGAGCTCGCTGCATGGGTGTGATTCTTGCCTCGAGGGGAGCCATTTCAACGTCATCATCTTCGAGGTTCTTGTATCCTGCGCTTTTGTCCGTCATATGGATGCGTTTTGGAAGGTATGATTGGTGGCTTCTTCGGCTCAGGGCAGCGCTACCATAGAAGCGAAGGAAGAGGAGGAGAAGTATGGCGAGGACGTCAACTAGGATCAGAATACCGAACGGCACCAGGATGGTCTCATTTTGTGCCTTTTCGGGGCAGTGGCTTCCCGCGCTGCACTTGATGGGTTTCTGTGAGCCTGGAGGGCAATAGGAGCCTTTGGGGCAGACGAATTCTTGCGGTGGATAGGAATCATGGGGGCAGTAGAAGCCGGGCGTGCACATTGTAGGCTCGAAGGGCCCCATGCCTTGAATCCGACCATCGAATAGACTTGGGACGGCACAGCTAGCGCCACCAAGTCTGGCTTTTACACACGGCTCGATGGGAGTGCAATATTGAGGCAGAGTATTGATAGTATTGTTTGGACCTACAACCGAGTCAGCAAAGTCCCTTTTTCTTTCTAGCAAGATGAATCAGAATGACTTACAGAAGAAGCCTTGGTGGCATCCTTCATTCAGCCAGGAGGTCTCATTCTGAAGCTTGATTGGAATGGCTCCAGCCAAATAGCAAGGAGCAGCATCGACGGGGGTTTGATTGGCAGCCAACTCGATTCCCGCTCTGTAGTATGAGGTTGAGAAGGAGGTCTGATTGAGACCAGTGCAGGCCTGATCTTGCAAGGACAATGAATTCGGGTTCACCGTCCCAAGATCGACCAGACCGCCTTTTCCCTGCGAGATGAAGGTGAAATCTGTCTTTGGTGGATCGCTTCCATCTTCCACCGACAAATCCTTCGTGTCCGAGATGTCATGGTCTGGCGCGTACCATTTACCACCACTACCAATATATATATTATCGGTGGCATTGCCTTGACAGCGCCATTGCATTTTCTGTGGGTCATTGTCCGGTGGGGGCGGCCTCAAGGCGCAGATGCAGGCACCGGTGTCGAGGAAGACGGGGCCTTGTGATGGCCATTGAGGGAGGAAGGGATCTTGTATGGAGCCATGAGAGCCATATGGTAGGGAGGGGACAGAAGGCTGGCTCGTAGTCGTATCATCATCATTATTGGAAGAGTCGTCGTTTCCCGTATCATCGTCATCGGACTGGACGATGGAAGGGTCCGTGTCAGTGGAGGAGGTATCGGTGTTGTCGGTATTTTCCGCATTATCATCAGCATTTGTGTCAGTCACAGACTGATTCTGGTCCTGGTCCGACATGATCAGCAATCTTCACGATCTGATCGACGGTGGCTCCAATTGAGGAAATGATCACGACAGGCAAGAATCGCGAGAAGAAATACGGGGTCACACATACTACTTTCTACCGACACGTCGCAATCCTTGTATGCTGCGGCTGAAGCTAGGACAACGTGCAAGTGTTGACGGTGGGAGCTAGCGAGGTAGCAATCCGATTCCTACGGCTTCCTTTTGGTGGCTGAGAGATCCAATTGATTCTAATCTTAGTCAAGCAATCTGGATGGGATGAAAAGTGGAGAATCGACAGCCTAGTCAAAATTAGCTGGACAGCGCAGACAAGGATTGAAGTTCTGGAGCCACAATTGGAAAGTTTGATAGTTGAGATTGACGATTTGTGATTTGAGGAAAATGCCAATTCAGCCCTCCCGCAACGACGCGTTGATTGGCTCCATGGAAGCCCTAACGCTGACTAACTCACTCCGCCTCTCCCTTTGCCAATTTCCGCCTCAATCTATTTTGCTTTGGCAATTTACTCCGCCTACTTTTCAATTTTCCCTCCACGCGGGATCAGGATTGGCGGTGAGCCGGAACACATAAGTCATATCGACGGGTGGTGAGTATGAAGTCTGCCATAGCTGCTCAAGATTTATGCGTAGGACAGCCGATGTGGCAGGTCCATTTGGCTGGGACATACTCGCACAGTGTCTATACAAGCATTGGATTGTCCCAAAACCGATTGTATTCGGGCAACCATTCCCAACGAGACGTGGTGTCAAGCAAATCAGCTATACATCGTTCCAATTCTCGTCATGACCTCTATAGACCCTCCATCTCCACACACACACTCATCAGCATCAAAGACTCGCCTTCCCCCGACTCTCAAACGGCAGCGCCAGCGCCAACACTCCCGCCGCGATGAACAACGCCCCACTCACATACACCGGCGCCGCCGTCTCGAGGTTAGCATAGATGGCCACAATGGGCGCCATGATGCCGAAGATGCGATTCGCCGTCGCCGTCAACGCGTTGCCCGTGCCGCGATCCTTGGTCGGGAAGATCTCAGGAGTGTAGGCGTAGAGGACGGCGTACATGACGTTGCTCATGAAGTTGTAGGCGCAGTTCCATCCGAGCAAGGCATTTGACGTCACCGCCGTCGTGGACGCGAAGAGGAAGACCCCCGTGAGCGCGGTCGAGAGGGCGAGCGCGCCCTTGCGCCCGAAGCGGGGCACTTCCACCAGGAGGCCGCCGAACAGAGCACCGGGGACGCCGAGGACGGAGATGATGAGGCTGTTGCGGTAGGTGATGTAGGTGGATCCGTCGCCGAAGTCGGCGCCCCGCGTTTGCTGGATGTAGGGCAGGAAGGCGTTGTAGAGCGGGAAACCGAGGCCGATGAACGCCCAGATGATCATGATGCAGGTGGTTGACCAGGCCAGCTTGGGGGTGGCGAAGAGAGAGCGCACGTGGGTGAGATTGACTTTCTCGAGACGACGCTTGAGGATGGCGGCGGCGTCGGTGCCTTGGGATTCGTTTTCGCGGTTGTGGACCTGGAGGTCGGCAAGGGTGAGCGGGCTGGTGGTGTGGTTTCGGCGCGCGACTTCGTGAACGACGTCAACGGCGTCTTCGTCTTTGCCACGACCCATGAGAAATTTGGGCGATTCATACAGGTGGAAGAGGAAGAAGCGGCACGACCACATGATGAAGGACAGACCACCCATGGCGATCATAAAGTACCGCCAACCAAAGTTTTCCGACTTGGTGCACGTCGTGGCTTTCGATGAGCAGGTATGGTAGCCAAGTAAAGGCCATGCGACAAGGTTGGCGAGGAGCTGCGCGAAGGCCCAGAAGACGGAGAGGATGGTGAGGAGATATTGGTGGGATCCGGGGAGAAATTCGAGGAAGATGGCGCTGTCGACGGGGAGATTGCCACCCACGCCCACACTCCAGAAACAGGCGAAGATGCCGATGGCGGCGAAGTTGGGGGAACCGGCTGCGATGAGGCCGAAGATGGCGGTGATGCCAATGGTGAGATTGAACGCCAACCGGCGACCAAAAATGTCACATCCAAACCCCCAAAAGATGGCGCCCGCAAGCAAGCCGATGTTCTGTGCCAGCGACAGCAAGGGCGGCCGGCTTGGTTTGAACTCGCTCGTGATAGCTGGTAGGATGAGCGATGTGACAATGGGCCACAGATTATCACTGGCCCAACCGAACCCGCCGACGATGAAGAAGAGCTGCCATTGATATTTGCCCATTCCAATCGCTTGTACAGCCGTATTCAACGTCTGCGCTTTACCCTCGTAGACCGGATCAAGACCTTCCTTGAGCAGGGTGGGGACTGCTTCGAACGATGCGACGCTGCCATTGCGGCCTCGGTCGCTGAGGTCAGGACTATCGGGATTCTTTTCTTGATCCATGACAGCGACAACGATAACGATAAGTAAAGTCTAGATAATGATACACAGGTACGCAAATCCTCGGTTTCAGGTGATTCTGCGTCGGGCACCAAGTACCTGTTTCTTCGCACCGGACGACATGTCCTTGCCCGAATTGCTTGAATGTGCTGGATTGCTATTGCATGGCGGGGGTGCAGGGAAGGGGGGGAGCGGGGGCAGTATTTAATGCAGGAAGGAAGAAGATCGATGGCGCGATACCCTGCTGCCCTGGCGTTATCTCCACCAATTCCCACCAGTGGTTGACCAGTCCGTGGAAGCTTTCCTCCGGCGCTGGCGGACGGGATCACGATATGCGCCAGCTTTCTTAGGCCATCTTAGGCGACCCACGCTCGTGTTTGATTGGGCTTGTGATTTTGGTGACAGTAGTTGATGCTGTCAGCAACTGCTAAAGCTTTCGCCCCTGAATTGCGGGGGTCTTTGGCGTGGCGTGGGGGAGAGCATTTGTTGATCCTTGGCCAAAGCTTACGGGCCTAACGGTCGAAAAGTATCTGTGAGTGTTATGATATCATTCAGTCAATATCCACCTTCTCGGACATGATCAGTGTGATGGAAGTTCGCGTCGACCAGACCATCGACTTCATCTTCATGAATGCTCCGACCGGGGGAAAGGTGGCGTTGGCGAATCCTGTTGGCCACAATGTGGCGCCGTTGCGAGACCCTCAGCTCGCGGGACCCTGCACGATATCTGGAGAAGACCCTAGGATTGGATCTGGAATGCGCTTCATTCGCCAGGACACCTACGCTAAGCTCGGACTAAGAAAAGAGTGTACACAGAAGGCTTGTGAGAAGAAAGCTCGTCAGAAGAAAATCCAAAGCGCAAATCATGACGACCGTGATCCACCTCCTCAACCATCACCACCCAGGACTCTCATCCTCAAACGGAATCCGATCCACCCTCGCCCCCGTGCCATCACTCGACCTAGAACTGCTTGACTCACTACTCACACACCCATCACTACCGAACCCGAACCCACCACCACTTCCCCACCTCTTCATCACCCTCGGCCGCCTCCTCCTACCCGGCGACCGACACCGCAACTGCGCCTCCAACAACCCCACCATACCGAATTGTTCCAATTTCCTCGCAGCCAGCAACGCCCGCGCCAGCACCCGTGCGCGATCCTCGATCCAACACCGCTCCACCAGCCACGCGAGCACCTGGAACCGTTGGGCGCGGATGGCGGCCAGCAGGGCCGCGGAATCCACGATGCCACCCGCTCGGACGGTCTTCTCGATCAGCCAGAGGGGTTGATCGTGTTCGATCGCTGCCGCGAGCGCGCTGTCCTCATCATGGGCGCCGGCGGTGGCAGCGGGGTCGGCAGTGCGATCGAGGAGGAAGGCCGGGAGGAGCGGGTTGCCTCCTCCGCGGTGGCAGGCTTGCATGAGACTGGTGCTGTAGTGCGGGAAACCGTCGAAGCGCGCGATGCTGGGGTCATGCTGATACAGGAGCTTGAATGTTGGGAGGTCCGGGTGCGCAAACGCGGTGGCGAGGATGAATGCGTCGGCGACATCCGCGCGGGGATACGTCGCCAGCAAGAGGGCGAGGGTGGATGCTTGGGCGTGTCTGACGGCTTGGTGGATCATTGCCGAAGTGGGCGGGGGGCCCGAGGCGGGGACGGGGACGATTTTGCGGTGGTGAGGGAGCCATTGGGGTTCGACGGGTGGGTCGCCGGCGCGGACCCCGATTTGGTTGAAGAGGTGTTTGAGTCTGAGGATATTGCCCGATGCGCAGGCTTGGAGGATGGATCTTTGGCGGCGGTGGCCGGTGGAGGTGGGGTATCTGTCATGTTGTGGTGATGAGGACGTGGAGGAGGTTGAAGAGTGTTGAGCCATCTGGCGTTTATCTCATCGATTGAAAACCAGTCTGTGAGCGTCACAATATCGGGGTGAAAGAGATTTACAGGACCAGGCACGTCCTTTACGAGCCATGGGCATGTCTTATGAGAAAATTTCAGTCCCACACAGCGACGGGGAATGCCAGATATTCTAATCCATTGGCAGAGATTGCAACAGCTGGATTGATTATGGAGTGAATTTGCCATTCACGCTGCACACGAAACGTAAGGCTGTGATGTGACGGAAATCCCATGTCTCAGGCTCTCAGCAAAGCCACGGCCAGTAGATCCGTCCCGCCGAACTGTTTGACTGCGTTATCTGTGCGTGGCATTGAGTGCATAAAGCAGAACATAACGGCTTCGTACGGAGCCCTGCCACAGCCTCGACCACCAAGATCGACATCCAGGGTCTTTTTGGCTAAGAAAAGAATTCTTTGCCGTCTCCTGATTGGTCGGCTGGAGGAGTTTCAGAGTAAGACCTTGGCAGCTAGGTAAAGGCCATGATGCAACATCCCGATTGCGCAATGAGGGGAGAGGATCGTGAAGTTGAAACGTTCGTAGAGATGCTTTGTTTGCTGTATAACAGCTCAATAGGCCCTCCCAAGTCGAGCGTCGTATTTCGCGAACACGAGATATGGGTTCTTACATGGGGACGCTGTTGCTCATGCCTGCCTCAAATCCTCAAGTTCGAATATTCGATCCTTTACATCTCAGTTGAAGGATAGACTCCTGTCAAATTGAATCTTTGCTGCTCAACTCCGTTCAACGTTGATTCGCAGACCTGATTCCATGGGCTGAAGTCTGCGCACCCACCTTACCCCCTTGTGTACTGCTGTATCTACAAGCGCTGCAACGAGCTCTACCCTTCTCTCCGTCCATCCATCCATCTACCTACATTTTGAGCAATCTCTGCCATGTTATCTCATTTTGTTTCCTCAAGATGTGAAACGCGCGATGGATGAAAAGCGCAGGTCCATTTACGGCATGGACAATCCCCCACCCCTTCATCCCACGTCTAGCCCCCGGGATCATCACTGCTCCCCGCTGTTCAGGATTGCGGAGGACAGTGTCTCCTCTGCTGTGGAAGCCCAGCTACTGCGAACTAGATCACAAACAAGGCTTCACTCACATCATCTCCCTATTGTGCCACGAGACTGCCAAAGGCTGCGCCGTGATCAGTCACCTCAGCAATTACCGTAAAGGTTTCTATATTCTCATGTATGCCGAACTGCGCACGCGCTGATGTGGTTGATAATGAGACCCTGGCTATTCTGTTCGCCAACAGAACCTCGGCTGGCAGATTCACTCATCCCGGGTTGGAGGCTCAGCAGGTGATGTCAGAGTCGAGGGAGATGGCTGGAAGTTCGGCGGTGGAGAGAGGACTGCGGGTGATGTGGCTCTATGCCACAAGAGGCGGGAGGATGTTCGATTGAGTGCGTGTGCAGGGGGGCCACGGAGCAAGAAGCGAGTAGATCGTACACCAAGCTTTCAGATAGTGAACGGACACCAAGTCAAGCAGTCTGAGCAGCAGTCGGAGCTGCCACCTGGGCGTCCTCCATCTTGACATCCTCCTTGACCTCTTCCTCCCGCGGCGATGGCTGAGTGTCGTCAACAACAGGCGATGTCGTCGAGCTCGCTTTGACTTCCGCGGAAGAATCTTCCGACGCCATGCGCGTGTCCTCGTGCATCTTCTTATTGGGAGAGATTGGCGAGGATTCCTCAATTTCTTCAAGCGACCTCTTTCTGGCCTCCTTCTTAGAGGGGGACGGGGTCTCGTCCATGTCTTCCTCTTTGGCCATGATGTCCGAAGAGTCACCCACATACTCAGTGTCGATATCGACCTCGACCTCCTTCATCCACTGCTTTAGAACATCCATGGGTGGGAAGGCACCACCGCTCTTTCCACCCCTCAGCTCGGAACTACGGCTGCTTTTCCCTCGACCCTTGGGTTTGGCGACAAAATGCTTCCTTCGCAAGTGGGCGGCGGCATTGTAATCAGCACTGTAGGCTTTGCCCTTCTGACAGCTTTCGCAATCGGCTAGGAAGTTTCCGTTTTCGGATTTGTCGACGCAGACCCACATCTTGCGCTTCTCGACATGCTCTCGCTCCGTGTGGCGCTTCAGCTCGTGCTCCGAGCGGAAACCCTGCGGACGGGTGTTGCATTGTGGGCAAGTGAGTGCGCGATGGGGCCTTTGCATGTTGGGGTCAGTGGCGGCTCTCCGTATGGCTGACGGGGACGCTTTGGCCGAATGCTCGCCTGAGTTGAATCCCGATGCTGGAGAGGTGTGAGTCTTCGGTAGAAGCTTGTCGACCTGAACCTTGGGCAGTTTCTGGTTCTCCCTGTGAGCAGGGTGGGTGGCGATATGGACCAAAGGGATGCTGGGTTGGCGAGGAGCGATGTTTGGTCGGACGGAATCCTCGGAGAACATTCTCTTCCTCTCCATTCGACCATGTTGTTCGTACATTGCAAGGCTGTTTCGAACATGTCGCCGCTGGAAGGCTTTTCTGAATGTGGCAATTACAGTAGAGATGATCAAAGCCTTCCTCCATTTGGGGAAGTGTTTGGGTTTCCTTTTCGCTGGCCAAGGCTGAATAGAAGCCGGGTTTGGGAAAGTGTTGGTGAAGGTGCTCACGGGGCCAGTAGTACGTGGTTGCACCGGACTTTGACCTTGGCCTGGGCCTGGATGACGGGCTTGAGGGTGTTCGGTAATACGAGCGGCAGCATTGAAATGAGGTGTCGAAGCTAGACCCATTGGCGGAAGTGGTGCTAGCTGTGTTCGATATCGAAACGAAGAATCGACCCTCTGCTCTACAGCTCCTGGAACGCCTCCTGGAACGCCTCCTGGGACTCCTCCTGGGACTCCTCCTGGGACTCCTCCTGGGACTCCTCCCGGCTGTGGAACAGCTACGATCTGCTCCTTGCTGAGGTCGATGACCTGCTTATGGAGGAGGATGTATTCCCACGAGAAGCGATTGGCAGGCCCCAGCATCCGTACATTACGCTCAAAGATACATGGCCTACCTGAGTCGGCGCAGAGGATGCAGCTCTCATCTTCCCGCTTCATCATACATGGTCGTTGCCTCTGCTGACAAGCTCCACATTTCTGGGTGTGTTGGAACTCGATGAGATCATCGCGCACAATCACGTATTGATTCACCATCTGTTCGGCCATCAGAAGATCAGATCTAGATCGGCATCAGAAATAGACGATGCTGCAAAGGACAAGGCTGAGAAGAATGGAAAAGAAGCTTGACAGAAGAAATGCTGTTGGTAGTCGTCGAATCCGTAAAATGCAACGTCAACAATAAGAAGGTGGCGGAAATTCCAAGGATTAAGGGAAAACTCCTTCGAGGCGAAATGGTGGGCGAGGCAAAGAGGCCAATTTCCCTCTCGGGGCTCCACTTTAATTCCCCTTGATCCCCAAAGGCGTTAAGACGATGAAGCTGTCGGCATTGGACATGGCCAATCAGAGAGGGGGATCGGGGGAGGGGTCAGCCCCTCCAACCAAGTCTTTGCAGCATTGCAGCCCCGGGCTGTTGCCCCGCACCCTCGACCACCGTTTAAGGCCGAAAATTCCAAACAGCCTGGCCTTTTTCCCGCTACTGTTTCGGGCATTTCCAGAAATCGAGGATTTCCATCATTGTTATCATTGCTTTTCGCCTGTCCGGAGGCCTCGGTGCTGATGTCTAAAAATAACAACGAAGGAACACGTAAGATGGATCTCGCATCTTGACATTTGAAGTGCAGTTAGAGCACAAAGTCCGTGTATCAAGTCAGTCGCTGTCTCTGCCTCTTGTGTACTTGCCGTGCACAGTTCCTGCTCCATGCACGTTGGTGACTTGGCCATGACCAATCCATGCAGCTGAAATTGCTGCGGCGCTGCCCAATATGTCAGCATTGCTACCTTTCTGCACTTCATTCTCATCACTCTACCTTATCGCTCTAATGGGTTTCTCTGATAAGCAAGGACATTCTGCTGGCCACGTCCGTCCATCGTCCAGATCAGACAGCGTTTCGGAAAAACATGTCCTGAGGCAAGATCCGATCCGTCATTTCCGCATCACGATTGCTCTGAAACAGAGACAGCCGCCTGGGTCCGCAGATGATTAATGAAGCGCGTTACCGGCCGGTGGCGGGATTTCCGAGTTGGGAAGACAATGTCACCAAGTACCTGGATCCTGAAGTCATTTTAAACATGCCTCGGATACTGTATTCTCACAGCATCGCCTTTGAGAGACAGAAAGAGCAGCAGCAAACATCATCGCATGCACCGAAAAAGGAAGGCAAGCAAAAAGAAAGTAAGGAAGAGAAAAGAACGTGATAGCGTGGCCAGAGAGTCACTTGTTCCAGG
The DNA here is from genome assembly GCA_001956345.1 of Ramalina peruviana. Lineage (NCBI taxonomy): Eukaryota > Fungi > Ascomycota > Lecanoromycetes > Lecanorales > Ramalinaceae > Ramalina > Ramalina peruviana. The sequence continues at coordinate 57,425 of MSTJ01000056.1, forward strand.
ATTTCCCCGAGGAGAAACATGGTGGTGTACGAAAACGTTCGATATCACATGACCGACCGCTAGCCCCAACGAAATCGAATAGTCGTTATCTTCCCAGACGATGCGCAAAAAACCCCTCCACACGCCCCTACAACCCATCCCAATCACCCATCCAACCAACCCTTCCCACTCCCCCTCCTAACCTCCTCATCGAAATACCCGCCCATCTCCCTCTCCGCCCACCCCCTTGCCTCCCGTCCAGCAAAGCCGATCTCGGTCAGCGGCCGATACGACGCCTCTTGCGCTTTACTCCTCCACCCTCCTCCCACTTCAGCCCTCATACTTTCGTGATGATGGTCCGGGTGCACGATCGCCGCGAGGGCTCCATGCGGATGCCTGTCCTGCACAGTCTTGCCTGCTGGTAGGAGTGCTGCTTTCGGAGGCGAAGGGATGGAAGGGAGCGGCTTGTGGGCGTAGCTGATGTTGTGGCTGTCATTGGGTCGCTGTGGCGGGGGGTGGATGGGTTGGAATTGCCGATAGGAGGGGGTGTAGCCCTGGCGGAGGGCGGCGTGGTATGCGTGGTGTGGGTCGAGAGAGGCGGAGGTGCGCTGCTGCTGCTGCTGCTGTGGATGCGCAAAGAGGGTTTGTTGTGGGGCCGAGATCTGGGATTTGCGCGGCGGGTGCGGCAGCGGCTTGGACTGCTGCTGCTGCTGCTGCTGCTGCTGCTTCTTCGACAGTTTGGAGGATTTGGGAGGAGGTCTGATGGGGTGGGAGTAGTTGGTGCCGAGCTTTTGGTGCGCTTTCGCGTTGATGGCGATGATGTGAGGGGTTGCTTGGGTGGCAGCCGCGGAGGTGGAGGGCATTTGAGCGGCATCTTTCTCGAAGAGGGAGCGATTGTCGGCGTGGCGGCGGCGCTGGGCGCGTGATCCTTTGGATTGGGGTTTGCTGCGAAAGAAAGAGAAGAGGCCCATGATTGTGCTGTCTTTCCGGGATAGTAATAAATAACGTTGGAAGCGAGATTGTGCTGGACGTGCGATCTGAGCTCTGCTTTGAGATGATCGAGTATGAGGAAGACGATGGAGGCATTCTGGAATCGCGACGAATGTTATACCTAAGTGCGATAGCGTGGGCACACATTGTCTGTACACGAGGGACAAATGATTGCTTGTGGGTGCTGATCAAGGGCCGTTGAAGACGCTTTGTGAGAGATTTTGGCGCGAGAGAATCAATACAAGAGAAGCGCAGTCGGACAAAGGAATCCTTTGAACCTCAAGCACTATCTCACGTGAACTTTCCGATTCACAAAGTCTTGACTGTTCAACAGCAAAGAGATGAATGAGGAGATAAAGAAAGCCGTGCCTTCTTCGGAAGCCAGAGGTAGAAAGAATAGAAATGGACACTGCTCTATTCTGTCAAAGGGAGACTTTCTGGTCGCGAAGCGTCTATATCAGCGGGATGTGTCTTTGCCCGTGGTGCATTTCGTGATCCTCGCGATTGAGGCATTTCGCGTAGGGTTCATATTGCAGTATTTGAAACGAGTCGGACGCCGCCCGTGTCTAGTTGCGTATGATCGCGGTACAACAGCGACTGCATGGTACACGGAGGAAGAAAGAAGCAATGGTTCTCCGCAGTACCAGGTTTTCCAGAGCCTGTGGAGCTTATGAAGACATCGATAATGACAAGACATTATCAACGGCCAGAGGTGTTGTCCTTTAGTGACTGATCTTGTCGGCGCAATTGCAATTTTCAATTTTTTGCTTATAGCCGGGGCTTTGGGGACGCTCTATCGTATCGTAGATGTGGTCATTTTGGTGCCTGCTCGAAAACTCTTCCTCCCTTGTCCATACTGCAAATCCACTCCCACCATAGAGTAGCGACGAGACAGCTCAAAAGAATTGCTAGCATATAGGATCCAGCCATCTTCCTCACAGCCGGTAGCGCAACCGCCACGATGCAAAACACAAGTCGTGGCAGTAATCTAATGTATCGATTGTCGACCTTCATTGTCCCCGGCTTATCGAGATTTCGCGAGAGGAGAGCCAGAATGAGCTGACAGATTATGACGAGAGCTATGGAGGCTCCAACCGACCATTTGGCTGAGTACATGAAGTCTCGAAGTTGCTGTTCGTCTGTCGACTCTGCTTTTGATTCGGGGGTTACTTTCTCGGTGACCTCATGTGGGTTGCTCTCCCCCGTGAGCGCATTCACGTCAGGGTTGCCGATGATGAAGAGGGTGGACACTCCTAGAATGAGAGTGGCATGAAACATGACCACATGAGTACTTGAATTGGGGTCAGCAAGAGCGACGTTCGAGGATAGGACGTGGGAATAGGGCAAAAACGTACAACAGCCATGCCTCAGCCCTCCACCACTGCCGCTTTACCGGGTGGATGAATCTGCGAGCATGGTCTCGATTGAAGTACAGGCCACTGAGACAATAATAGATGCCGAGAGCAACGATGCCGGTGCCGCAGTGTTTGCTCAAGCCGCGACCCAAGGGATTGCCTCGGATCAAGTTCAGGACATTTTCACCCAAAATGATGATGAAGAAGTCCCGGATTCGCTCGACCCAGTGATCCTGATCGGTTGGTCTGGCGTTTTCCTCGCGGAAGAAGTGGTCAAAGTAGGGAGTGGTCAGCAGGGCCTGGATTGAGAATTCGGCGACCACGGCGATTAACAGCATGACTGCCTTGGCAGGATAGCTGACCCAGAAGGATCCAGTCCAGATTGCAATGACTGGACCGGCAGCAATGCCCCGGGCCATGAGCGGACGGCGCAAGGAGGGTATGAAGAGAGCGTAGACGGCTTCAATAGCTATGAAAGATACTCTCGCAATCAGGTAGATGGCTAGTGCGATGTTATCCTGAGAGTCGTCCCGGGCGAAGAGGTATTTGGCGTTGTTGCCAAAGAGCATTGCCAGGACCAGGATCCAGAGGGTGAACCAACTCTCGATCATGTCGTTGGTGGCATACTTGTTCATGAATTCCTGCAAAAACTTCCACATGCGCCATGCGATCAGGAAGGTGATGATAAAGTTGCCGAGTGCTTGACCAGCGGAGGCATCCGACTCGGGACTGTAGGCGTCTTCGGAGAAGGTTTCTGATAGTTGACCAATGATGCCGACCCAGATCAGGTCGATGAAGAGTTCGAAGCGACGTTTCTCGACGATTGGATTGTAGATGGGGGCGCTCTGGGAGGCAGTGGACACGGCACTCTCGTTGCTGGTGACATGATGGGTAGGTAGACTATTGCTGAGTTGGAGGGAGGTGCCTTCTGAGGGAGGTTCGGCGATCCGTGGCCGCTTGAACAAGGCATGTCGTTTGCGGTGAGTCTCTTCGGCGTCGACAAGAACTGTAGACCTGCGGGGCAATTGCCCGATTGAATTCATGTTGATGATCGACTCTCAGCGCTCGTTCTTTGAAAATTCCAAATAAACTCCTAAAGCAAACACGCTTCTTTCCAAGATTCTTTCCAAGAACACGCTCTGCACGCTTGAAGCAGAGAAACCAACACTCGGCAACACGGACGGTCGCACTGAAAAAGTAAATGAAGAAAAGATCAACGAAACAAGATGGGAAGCAGATTGTGATATATCCCTTCGCCTAGTCGGGTCGACCCAAAGCAGATGAAACCCGACTAGGCTGTGCTCCAATGCTCATAGGGGATGAGAAATTGACATCTGGACCTGAGCTTGGACCAATGCCCTGGCCGGGCGCCATGTGGACTGGCAATTCATGGTTGGTGGGAAATCGTGGGATGTACATGATGTTAGACGATGTTCGGTTTAGCTGCCGTCCGCGGTCATCAGCCGCAAGATCGCATTATCTTCCCAGTACGGCTAGTTGCGCGAGCATAACATCTTCGTCCTCAGCTTCTCGCGGGCATATCTGGGGCTCTGGGTGAGATGTAACCTACCTGTTATATCGACAATCTCACTGCTTTTCATGCAGTGAGATTCGGAGTACTTTTTCCTTATCATGGACCTTGCGAGCTGAAAGAAAATGAAGACAAAACCGCGAGATTACATTGATTAGTTGGACGGTACGGGATTTCTATTTGCCGAAAGCCTTGGCAAAGAGCTAGTCCTATTCCATTTCGAAAATAAAAATGTTGCCAATCTTCCAATTTTCATGCCATTGTCCTGAACATCGACCTGCAACCTATGCAAGCCGATTATGGATGCTTTGAAATCTTGCGTCCTGAATATTGAAGGCCCACCATTTCATCTCCCAGCTCAGGCTTTGCCCCTTCGCATGATCGCCATGCCGAGGACTGACAGCTTTAGATCTTTTTGAATATCAATAAGACCAGTCCGGTCGCCACCACGAGATCTTCTCTCCCAAGGACCTCCCGCACCTCATCCATCGCCTTGATGATAATATCGTCCTTTGTCCCTGCAAGCTCGGGATGCACCTCCCTCCATCTGACCACTGAACTGGCTGTCCCCATTACCCCCCCGAGCTCCTTCAGCGTGATCCGTCTATCACCCAAGAAGAACTCCTCCTCTGGCCCCAACTGCCCATCAAGATTTCTTTCTATCCTGGAGTAAGAGTCGCCGTGCTTCGAGAAACCCGACACGGGAGGTGAAAGATCCCATGGCAGAGGCAGATCGGAGTACCCCATGCGCCACATGCGACCGCCCTCCTCTTCGTATGCTGCCATTCTTTCTGCCTGCACTTCGTCGAGGATGGCGTTGACAGCGGAAGCATTGGGTGTCGAAGGGTCTAGCGGTGCCCTTGTCATATCAGCCATCTGCTTGAAAGAATCAGAGCATTGGGATTGCAGGGGGAAATATAGCTAAAATGAAAGAGCTGGCATCATCAACACGTACGGCAAAACAGGGTGTGTCGGCACCAAATGACGACCGTCCCAGTTTTTTTCAGCGCTTTCTCAGCTGCTAGCCAGAACTTGCTCATATCGAACCAATGCGCCTGTTCGAAGAGAAGAATGGGAAGTCAACAATCTCCCTCAGAAGATCTCGCAGAAGACAAGCGAAAGGACCTTCACATACCGCCATAGCTGCTGTGATCATATCCAGCTCGCCCTCTCTACCGCCCGCTCCCACGTCTTCCTCTCTTCCAACTTCCCACACAATCTTCCCTCCTGACTTCGTTTCCGATTCGACATCCTCACTCAGCTGCCTCGCCATCTCGATCATACCCTCGCTAGGATCGCTTCCCCACGTGCGATCAAAATGCTTGGCCAATTCGCGGGTTGAGTTGCCAGGCCCGCAGCCCACATCTATAAGTTTCCCGAAGGCACCTCCCGTCGAGTCGTGCGCACGCAAGATAAGATCATACAGACGGTCATGATACGCGCCACGGGCGAGGTAGGCTTGCGCCTGTTTGGAATTGAATGCCTTGAATGTTTTTTCTTCCGCCATGCTGATCGTGATGGATTGCTGACAAAGGTACGAAGATTGTTCAATACTATCACCGCTGGGATGAGGATTAACGTGTCACCCGAAGCAATGCAATATGACGCAGCTTGGGTACGGTCGAGGTAACTTCGGCTTCCGGCTCCACTTGAAGTACTGCTGTACTCTGTCGGTGCCGCGCCTCTCGGAACACGATTACAAAAGTACTGAGGGGTCAGGCAATTTGCAAGAATTCGATGCTGTAGTCAGCAGGCGAATTGTGTCTTCGCTGTCATTCACACCCTCTTCATGCTGTATGGCTGGGTATCTTGCGGTCACGAGCCAATCTCATCAGTATCATGCTCTCTTCGTCTTACTCATCCACTCTGCTCCCTCATTCTTCCATGCAATCTTCCTGTCTGACCTCGCCGTTTCGTTCCTCATTCACAACGTGCCCCATGCTCGGCGCGTGCTTCACCTTGCTTCCTCGAACCCCAGACCCTTTCCCAACCATTTTACTACCTGTGATGCCGATCATTTCCACACTGCCGCTGCCACCCATGGTGGTGAAACAATTTCCCGCCGTGGCAATCTCCTCGTGACCCTCATCGTGATTTCCATTCTCCCAAGCGTCGCGAAGTTGGCAACACAAAGGAAAGAGGGGGCCTACAAATCAAACAAAGGGCAACCCGCCGCGGAATGTCAACAGGGGCTCAACACAGGAAGCAAGGCCACTACGACGGCGCTGATGAGGTCCTTGAGGGATCGAGAAGATGATGCGTGTGAGGTGCTTCGAACGAAAAGGCCACCCTTTCTCCTGTCCGTCTCACCACAACAAGCACCATTCCATCCAAGCGAAAAGGAGAAAAGGTTGAAGCGCCGGTACAATACCACACACACAAATCAAACCCAATCACATCCCGAGATCGGGCAACGACGCTCCACGTACCCGGCACGAGCAAGACGCGCACCCTCCCCTCAAAAACCCAAAAAGAAGAAATCTATCTTCCCTCCCATCCCACCTCCATCCTCCACCTAACCCTCCCCATCCCCAGCAAGCACCCCCCAACAACGGCAAACAAGAGCCCCATCCCTCACCACGTCCCACAAGCTCAACACCACCATGATCCGGCCACATTCCCTAGACGCCACCAGCGGGGCCATCCGATCCCAGCGCGCGGATGTCCGTTAGCCCATTCGAGAGACGAAAGAGAATGCACCCACCCCCCCCCCCCCCTCTCTCTCTGTGCATCTCTCTTTCATAGCTCTAGACATATGCCACACCCGCAAATCCCATCCCCAGCCTCTCCACCCCCCTCGTTGACGCACAAAGCCCCACCTCCCCACCCCCATCTCCCCACGCACTCCTCGAAAGCCTAGCACACCCCCACCAACATATTATACCATTCCCCCAAGAACCCCCACGGGACCGCACAAGGAGTTGGTTGTTGGCAAAAACACTTCTACGTCGTGGGAATAGTGGGGGGGGTGGGGGGGGAGGTGTGGGATGCTGCGGTGGCTGTGGAGTACGATTTCCACTGAGTCGTGGGGAGGGGGGGCGTGGGGGGATGGATGGGAGGGGGGGAGGAGGGGAGGAGGGGCTATGGCTGTGTGAGGAATGGACGGGCATAGCGGGGGTGTCATCATCGTGTGGACATGGATGATATGGGTGCTGGTGATGGGGGGAATCACAGAGGGGTTGTAGAATTTCAAGATTATGGGTTTCAGGATTTTGGATCGGAAGAAGTATTGGCAAGGGGAATTGGAAAGCTGGGATCTAAAGAAGAAGATATCGATATTGACAAAAGTGATGTACATAGCTAATGGTTGTGAATATCGTGAAGCCCATGGGAATACAGTCGGGCAATGTGCCAACCATCCCACACCCCCCCCTCCTCTCTGTTCGCGCTCGTTCAAGAGTCGACTGGAAACGACACGGCTGCGTTCCCTCTCCCGTTCCTCCTGCTTTATGGAATTTAATACACCTTCCTCCTCTCCTTCCCCCTCCCGCCATCCTGCCCCCCCGCCACCACATCCACAACCTCATCCGCTTTATCGGGCTCCTCATCCTCCTCCTCCACGGGCGCGGGGGTCTTCCTCCTCTCGGTCCGCCTCCTCGGCCTTCTCACCCGGGAGCGACTGATATTACTCGCACTATCATCAGGCGCCAACTCGCTCTGCCCATCCGCGCCATCGCCCCACTCACTGCCCGTGGCATCATCGCCATCGTCATCGGTACTCTCGCCGCCCTCGACGGCCCACACGCCACAGCTAGCCGGCGTGCCCATGCGGGGATCCAGCACGCTCATGCCGCCGTTGCCCCCGACAACCCGGCGACGCTGCGAGGCCTGCGCCATGAGGCCGGCGCCGCGTTCCCGGAGTGCGGAGCGGACGACCTCGGCTTTCTGGTGGAGGGCCTCGAAGGCGTCCTCGAGGGCTTCCATGCCGAGGTAGATCTCGCGCTCGACTTCGGCCAGGGTCGCGATCTCGGTTTCCTCGTCCAGGGCGACGGGGGCGCCGACCGAGGCCGGGGAGGATTGCTGCTGCTGGCTTTGTTGGTGGAGGCGGGTCGCAAAGGGGGTGGGGCCGCGAGATGGGGGGGTGTAAGGGGCCGTGGAGCCGGCAGCGGTGGTGGTGGAAGGGCGGTTGATGTAGTGGTGGGATGGAGTGGGACCGCGGGATATGGTGTGGTTGGGTGCGGCGGAAGTGGGGCGGCTGGGGTGGGCGATCATGGTGTTGGGGTTTGGGGATTCTTCGGCGCCGGAGCGGAGGAAGCCGTCGAAGCGACCGGAGATGAGGATGTCCCATTCATGATCGTTGACGGCGGCGAGAGTGGCAAGGGTGTTGTGGAGTTGAGGGTTCGAGAGAAGGTAGATGGCCGATTCAGGGTCGCGTGGTGGGGTGGGGAGCCGATAGAGGCGTTGAATGGCCAGACCAGTCTTCTGGAGCAGGGAGGTAGGGTCGGGAAGGAGAAGGGGGGTAGCTCTGCCGTCTGCAGTCGGTGCAGCGGACGCCGGACGAGTTGGGGCGACACCCAAGAGGGATTTGAGGATTGGACGTTGGTCAGGTTCGAGGCGGGTGAGCATGGCAAAGGTCAGGGTCTCATCGTCGACGTCCTGAGGAGGAGAAGTAGGGTTCTCCGGTTGACTCTCGAGCCATCGATCGACCGTCTGTTTGGTCTTTCTTGACTGGCGGATGTAATGGGCACGAAACTCCTCGGGTACATCAATGTCGAGCTTCTGCATCGGCGCCACATGGTCCGTCTTGGACAGACCTGAGCCAAAGCTATCGAAGACAAAGGGCGGCCATTGAGGCAGCTCCTGTCGACCACACACGTATTCCAATATCTCGCCCCAGCTGACCCCCTGTTTCTCTTCCGTCTCTTGACCGTATGTGGGGGAGGATTCACAGATGGTACATGTGCACGCCTCGGAGGATATATCTCTTGCAAAGACAGCCTCCAGCCGATCGAGCAATCGTCGGGCTACTGATCGATATCCCGTAGCCACCGCAATGGAGCCATTGCGAGAGATGACCCTCATATAATCATCCAAGACATTGTACAAAGGGGAGAAGAATCCGTCTACTGCATTCGTGGATTGCGCATTTTGGGTTTGTAGGCTTGAAGGTTGACCACCCAATAGACCCCTCGGGACTTCTTGAGAGAGGCCACCGTTCTTGATCAAGTAGTCAACTCTGGGTGCAATCATCTCCGGAGGCGGAGGCGGTGGTGGAGGAGGCGGCATGGGTGAATCGTCGAAGATGTCTGACCTTCCCCCAACCGAAAAAGCCGGAGTCTCCTTTCTGCTTGGTGGATAATGTGGCTCAGAGGCGGTGGGAGTCTTGGGTTCGGAATCGGCATCAAGAGTGGAAGAGGAGAGTCGGTCGGCCTGTGGGGTGAATGGACGAAGGGTATTTGGCTGCTGTGGTGCGATGGATGTTGCATCTGAGTCGGTCGATTCTGTAGGCGCCTCACTCTTCGCGCCCGACGAGTGGACAGAGGAAGAAGAGATCTTGCGGAAGCTTCGGTTGGATGCTGGATTGGAGGCCGTGTCATCCACCACCTCGATGGTCACCGGTCTTGGTCTCCATTTGGATGGGGTGCCCGGCTTCGAATTCTTGGCGGATGATGGGCCTGATCGACCGTCTTCCCTCGAACCTTCTCGATGACTGTTGCGAGATCTTGTGGACTCGGACTTTTCCAGCTTGGGCACATCCCTCGAGCTGGAACTGCGAGTCAACTTCCTCTTCAGCTCGGCAGCCGCCTTCTCCAGGTCGGTCTTCTTGCGTTCCGGCTTGACCCTTTCCAGTCTGGGCTCCCGTTCCCGTTCACGCTCACGCTCTCGTTCCTCCATCTTGGCCTTGTCCTCCACTGTAGTCTCCGGTGGGCTTGGTGGGGCAAGACCGGCGCTCTTCCTTCGCTCCCTCGACCTCTCCTCCCGCTCTTTCGTGTCTTGCTCGAGATCGGTGGGATCCGGGGTGTAATAGCTGCTGAGTCTTGGTTTTGCCACATTGTCTCGGCTTCCGACTGCCTCTTTGCTGTGCGCCTTGGAGAATGAAGGGTAGGGGAGGCTGGTTTTGCTTGCGAGAGGCGAGTCTGTTGGTGTGTTACGGTCGGATCGTGTCTCCGGCACTGATGCCCTTCGTTTGGTCGTGGGTGAGAGACTGGTGGTGCTCTGCTGGGGGGGGGTCGATGCCTTCTCTTTCTTGGTCTTGTGAGTCGAGCGGGACGACTTGTGGCGGTGTTTCTGTTTGGGCCGTGGGGATTCTGGGTCCTTTTCCTCGTCTCTCTCTTTGACTATCTTGGTAGGCATTTTGAGTAGTAGGTAGAGACTTGAGGAGTGTTGTTTGATGGATGGAAAAGACTTCAGCTGGTTCACAGGCAGGCGACTTGAGAGTGGCGATGCGCGGTCGCCGTGATTACTTGGTAGAAGGGGCTGTGACAATCTTCATGTAGCATCCATCAGCGAAGAGCGTCTAATCAGCTCATCTCAACGAATCTGCTGCTTGTTTCTTCTTTCTCTATCCCAGTCGTTTAGGCATCGGTGCATTAGCCCGAGCGCACCATATCAACTCTTCGAATAGCCTCGCAAGCCATCATACTAGCTTCTGACTTCTGGCGCAAGAGATGAACATCATGCTGGCATAAGTAGAAGGTGCATGTTCGCTGTGAAACGTGTGATTCGTGACATTCGTGACATGGAGAATCCTGGCGCCAAGAAAAGATCCGTGGTCTTATTGCCGATCTGTGTTCCTGGTCTGCCGTATTCAATAATGTTTCTTGGCAACAGTCACGACGAATAAAACTACTCTGCTGGGACAAAATATCGGGGATGACACTGAATTGTAATGGGAGTGCAAGGGGTGTGATGTCAAGTCTTTAGAATAGCCATATGATCACACACAGGATAGAATATTACAGTGTGCCATCGATGTCTTTGTGATCTTCTGAACCATTAATCGAATGCCCAAAGCTAACGCCAAATCGTACAAGAGATCTCCTGCATTGGTCGTGCAATCCTCTGGCAACGGCTGCATCAAAAATTTCCTTTTCGTCTCACCATCGTCCTTCGTCTACCCCAATGATCAACTCAATGCCTGTTCAATCACGGCGATGACCCTCCTTTACCACCCATTCGCTCGCTTCATCTTCTTCTCCGACACTCCCGATGCCTCTGTCGTCGAAGTGGGAAGCGTCGCTGACGCTGTGCCAGTAGTCTCACCGGTTGTATCATCCGTGGGATCGTCAGTTGTTGACAATGTCTGCGTGCCAGCTGTGGAATGCTGGTTATACTTCTCCACCATCGCGCATATCCTGGCGAAGTCTTGGGGCGAGAATTGGGCCGGGTGTGTGCTGATGAGAGGGAGACCAGTCAGCAAAAAGGGTCAGAAAAGGCCGGCATGTGATCCGGGAATGGAGCATCAAAGGTATGCGACAAGGGCAACACGGAAAGATGGAAACCTACTGTCGCTTCTCCGTCGTGCCTGTTGGCAACGTCAACCCCGCACTGGCCGTTGCTGTCGAACCGCTGAGGTCCCCGAGACTTGCAGAGGCACAGGCTGCAAGAAGCCCTCCGCCTTCCATCAATTTGAGAGAGCTCTTTTGACCAAGGCTGCCTGTGCCGGTGCCGGTGGCAAAAGGCTCACCGGTGCCGGTGGCAAAAGGCTCACCGGTGCCGGTGGCAAAAGGGTCGCTGGTGCCCGTGGGGAAAGGGTTGGCGGTGCCGGTGGGGAAAGGGTCGCTGGTGCCGGTGGGTAATGTTCCGCCGATGCCGGTGGCCTCGGCGGTCAATGATTCATACTGGCGACGTTGTATCACACGTGAGGGTGCCTCGGCGCCATCAACGACTGGATGAGAGAGAATGGAGGGGAGGAAAGGGAGTGATAGGGCAATGAGGGTAGCGAGATGCATCTTCGTTGGAACGGAATATGATTTTGATGAGAAAGAGAGAGATGAACCGAAGGCTTTGGGAGACGAGTGGTTCTAGAATAGAGAAATGTCTTTCTTGGCTTCACTAAGGAGGGTTATGATCAGGAAACGGCAGGAAAGGGCCTTTTGCTTCCATATATACCAGTCAAGTATGACATCGCAGGCTCAGGAGACCGGAGACGTCATGCTTCGCAACAGCACACAGGCAAGATGACGCCGCATCCCAGGCAAATGTCCGAGCCCTCATACTGAACATGCTTTGTTACAGAAGGCTTGGTGAAACCAACAACCACTACTCTGTCCAGTGGCTTCTCGGCAGCACCGGTACCGATCGAGGATGGCGAGAATCTTGAATCGAGAAAGCAAGTCGGGCCAAGAGGAGATGTGGTTGCACGTGGAGGGTCAAGATGGCCGTTTGGAAGTTGCAATTATGCCATGCCTGCTTGACCGGGGAGAAAAATGAGACTAGGGTCGGCACGTTGGATGGAACGCTCGCCGGCCACTGGAAAGTAGAGGGCTAGACGATCAAGGCTGTTTCGTAATTCGGACTGGGGACATCTAGGAGGCGGCGAGGGTGAAGTATGTGCCAAGGAGAGGAGGCTCTTGCGATGAAAACCGTGCCTCATGATCGTCACGGCCGATTTTCCGGTCAGATTCACGGTGATGCCCTAGATCGTTGACCGCAATCTTCTTTCCATCCTACATGTAATGGTTCGTGATTACTGTAGTCGGCTTGTCAGTGACAGCCTACAGTACATCTCAGCGTGACAAGCGCAGGATCGCGGAAATGCTTCAAAGTTGGTGAGAGATGGACGAGATGGACAAAGAAGATTGCAAGGGAATTACGTATTGTGGCTGGCCAGGAAGATACCGCTAGTCCGTATCAGCCAATCGCAAAGCCCGAGGCTAGCCAAATGTGTCTAAGCCTGATACAAAATTTCCGTTCTAAGCAATTTCATTTTACGACCAATGATCTTCCTCTGCGCTGTGCCTCAACACCATCACCCATCCAGGCTGGGCTTGCGAATTGGCCTGCATCACATTTGTCTCAGCATCCTCAAGTTCGCAAGCATTGTCAAGGGTATCGCACTGAAGGACGACTGTACCACCTCCTCCTTATGCAATGACCGAGATCCCAACACGAACATTCGTCATGTCGATGAGCAATTCAATTGTGTAGTGTTGGAGCGAACGTCGCACTTCCATCACTCTCCTCACACGTAGGAGACTTAGTCGAATCTCGTCTAGATCATGTCATGATCGTTGGAGATTCTCCGAATTTTCGCCTTTGGTCTTGACCGTTGGCGTCACTTAAACGAAAGCTGTCCTTAGATTTGATTGCACTCCACGTACAACAAATCGGTCCGCATCGAATACTTGACACCCCTCGTGACATTCGCTCCAGAATGTAGCAATCCCTCATGCTGGAAGAGGAGCACACGGCCGGTCTTGGGCTCTACATTCAGATGTCGCTTGGAATCATCCATGGCATGGAACCTCGTCGCACCCCCCTCGAGCATCGAGTCTTCATCTGGCTCGTTGAGGTAAAGATGCATGGTGATGAATGAAGCCTCATCATCTTTACCTCCGGTGTGAGTGGCGTCAAAGTGTGCTATTGATGCTGTCAGCAACATCGTTCTTCTCACAAAGATCATCATAAACATACGCCTGAAATATTCCCCATCAAAATATCTCAGGAACCTCATCCTCTTATCCAAGCCCCTCACCTTGTATCCCCAGTCGCGTTTCAACCATCCCTTTCCGGTGATCTCCGGTCGATTCCTCAACTCCATCAACTCTGGTACAGAACCTTCACACCTTGCCCAAATCCCCCTTACAATGCTCTCATTCTCCCAGATGATGCGCCCGCACGCTCGAGACTCTGTGTCCAATTGCTGACTCCCACCAGGGCCGGAATTGATCATTGCGTGGGCCCACTCGCCGTCAGTGCTTACCTTGGCGAGGTTGAGGAGGGTGAGGCATTCGGAGGCGGAGAGGACATTGTCTAGGATGCAAGCGTAGAGAGAGGAGTATTCGGGTATAGCAGTGGAGCCAAAGTCAACAGGGGTTTTAACAACCTCTCGTGGGGCGGAGAGGAACTTCCATGTGGGATTGTGCTGATCATTCATGGTCGTGGATGCCAAATTGCTACCCAAGAAAGTCCTCAAGCTGTAGCAACATCGATGGAAAGATGTTGCTCGAACGAGGATAGAATGTCATTTAAGGCAAAGAGGATATTGCGCGCTGGTTCACCAGGTCATCTTGACATTAAATCATACCTCTCTTATCTTACGTCTGGAGCACTCCGTTGGCTGACTCGGAGCTGAGCTCGCTCACGATGGTAGTCATCATCAAATAACTATCGACGACATCTGACTCACTCACAGACATTGCCCTGCTGTATTGTTCTGGGCGTGAGCTCGTAATTTAAATGGTAAATGTAACAAGATACGGGATAACCCGCAAGAATGCCCCACCCACTTGGACGCTAGCGCCCAGGATACTGTATCTTTGAGTTTCCCTTGCCTTCTTCCATCTTTCAACTTCCGCCTAATTTTCCTCTTCCATGATATCATTGTCACATACGGTGACTCAAATCCAATTGTGCTCCTTGACGCTGATGCCTTTCTCTATGGAGAATAGAAATTATTCGTCGTTAGGTTGACTCGCATCCGTTGCGCACGTCAATGGCAGCAATAGAGATTGAAACCGATTCAGAACAATGTTCAAATTAACGCTTGACTCTCACCGAGAGAGTTCAAGTCTCCAACCCCCTGCATGGAACTTTGATCTGAGCATCAACTCGCTGTTTGAGTCTGATGATCCGCCACTTCAGTGGCTACCTTTGATGCTTCCAAAAGCGAGGTAAGGGAACAAAGGACCTTTGATATCGCGAAATCTCGAGCGAGCTGCCGAATTGAAGATGTCGATGCATTCAGTATAGTGCAAGATAGCGAAATTGGCTGACAAGACCATGACTACCTCCTTTATGTTGGTGCAGAAAGCTAGGTGACACCAGCATTCCATTTCGCGATTCGTGTATTTGAGCTGTCCTTTGTTCAAAGAATCCTCATTTTAGCGTCCATTGAGACTCCACAGAATCTAGGCTTGTTTGTTCTTCTGTACTTCCCAATACTCGCTGTCATGTTGGTCTTATATTCCTCTATGCCCCTGTCCGCTTTCAATCTTCAAGACTCTCTCTTGTGCCGTCGGTCTGTTTGGTGTTGGAACCCTCACTTGGCCTATCGCAGGCATCACGCTCGTTCATTCGTCTCCAACAATCAGTCCTTGATTACATACCACAAGATCCTGTTCTTTGTCCGGGGAGCTTCAGGTTTTTCGTCCGAAAACATCTACCTCCTCAAACATTCCTGCGACCTGCGTGAAACACCACCATCATCATGCGTTTCTCGTCGTTTGCCGGAGCCAGTGCGGCTTTCGCTTTCCTGCCTGTTATCTTAGCTCAGATATCCACAAAATGCGATCCCACCAAACGTAAGATCTGCTCTCCATCCTGAGCTATCCGAGACGCTGACTCATTACCAGAGACCTGCCCTGCGACTCCCGGCCTTGGGACCTCCAGCTACAGCATCGACTTCACTACCATTCCGAGTGGCACTCAACCTAGCGACTGGACCTTGGCCAATTATGAATATGTGACATACAACACCAATGGCAGAAAGAATGGCGCCGAGCTTAGCTTCCTCAAAAAAGGTGATGCACCCACCATGTGGTCCAACTGGTACTTTCTCTTCGGTCGCGTCGATATTGTTGCTCAAGCTGCTCCTGGCAGCGGCATCGTCAGCAGTATCGTGCTCTTCTCCGACGATCTCGATGAGATTGATTGGGAATGGCGCGGTTCTTATAACACCATCGTGCAGACCAATTATTTTGGCAAGTCAATCACGGGCTCTTACAATCACTCCACCAGCCCGACTGTCAGCACCCCAATGACTGCTTTCCACACCTACTCCCTTGACTGGAGTCCGACTGCTTTGACCTGGTTGATTGACGGCCAAGTGGTGCGTACTTTGAAAGCCTCCGATTGCCAGGGAACCAACAACCAGTACCCTCAAAGCCCAATGAAGATCAGTCTTGGCTTGTGGGATGCCGGTGACCCAGACAGCTACAACTCCTGGGGTGGAGGGAAGACACCGATCCCACCTCCAGCTGGCGGCTATAGTCTCTACGTCAAGAGCGTCAAGGTCACCAATGCCAATCCAGCCGACCTCTACACCTGGACCGACAAGAGCGGGAGCTGGGGAGGCATCAAAGGCTCCAACACCACAAAGTCAAGCACCAGCAGCTCTAACGTTCCTACGCAATCGGTGAAGCCGGTCATTCCCACTTCACCCATGGCTACCCTGTCGATCGTTCCTTCGACCAGCCAGCCAATTACTCCAACCACCGTTGCTGGCGCAAATGCAGGGCCTGCCTCTTCCGCTGCCGGTGTTGCTCCAGTCGCTTCTTCTGCAAAAGGTGCGGCACCGGTCGCAACATCCAGCGCTGCTGCAAAGGCGGGTCCAGCTACTTCCGGACCTAACTACATATCTCAAGCGCCGAGCAACCACCCGGTTGCGTCCGCTGGGGGTTCGACCGCTGTTATCGCTCCCAGCTCGGCCCCGGTTGCCACCTTGACTACACAACACGCTGGGAGCATAACAGGTAAGGTCACCCTTGAGGAGTATCTTGCTTTTATTCGCAACATTCTTTCCAAGTATTTTGGCAGTGTGGATAACAGACTCTCTCGTCGTACAGCGCCCAAAGAAGACTGCGAATCCTCCAGTCTTGCCATTGCGTCGAGTCATCCCCCTGCATCGAGCCCACAGAACACCCATCCCGCATCTTTGCCGCCGGTCAGCCATCCTATGTCGAGCCCGCAGACGGCCCACTCTGATCAGCACCCGTCAATCCCCTACACGGTCAGCAAGCTTCCTCAAACGACTCAACACACATCCACCCCTTGCACGGACAGCAAATCATTGCCTAAGATGAGCATCCCACAGACGAGCTCGCATCCTCAAATCACTCCTCCGGCGACTCTCCCGCATACTACAGGCCCGATGATGCCGCCTGTATCAATGCCAAGTCAGCCTGTATCAATACCCAGTCAGCCTGCGTCTTCATGCATGTACTCAACAATGGTCACTTCGGGAAGCACATTGGTGTCTACAATCTGCAAGCCTCCAGCCTCCCCTCCTGTCTCGGCACCAACAATGCCTGTCTCGCCTCCTGTCTCGGCACCTTCTGTTCCTGGTTCACCATCCATGTCACCAAAGTTCCCTATGTCTTCTTGCACAGTCTCAACGATGACAACATCCGGCACCAGCTCTGTGACTACGGTCTGCACGCCTGTCCCCCCAATGACCCAGCCAGTACCAACGGCTCCATCGTCGCATTGCACAGTCTCAACGATGACCACTTCTGGGACCACATCAATGAGCACGATTTGCGCTCCTATCCCGCCAATGACACAGCCAAGATCCCTACCAATGTCAACGCCGTCCACCGTCATGACTCAGGTGACCTCCAATGTCATCACTACATCTGGCAGCGTTGTGACTCTTCAGTCAACCCTCTACAGCACTGTGCCATGCTCAGAATGTCTGTCAAAATCATTGGCCACAGCTCATCCTCCAGTAGCGACACCTCCCGTGGTCACGCCAAAGCCGAGCATACCCAACATTGGGTCGACCAACATGTTCATGACCTTCACCAACTACCACACAGAGATCGAGACTTCCCCTTGCCCATATACTTCCGGAGGCAAAACGCTGACATCCCAATCTGTCGTCACCAAGATCTCCAGCAGCGCCACCTACACCGCCCCGATAGTCATGACCACCGAGCAATCCACGCACGTCACCAGCCAGCTCACCACGCAAGTCGCGTCCGGCAAGACCACGGTCAACACCCAAGCCATCACCTCCATCGAGACTGCCACCCACAGCGGCGTTTTGCTCACGGTGACAGACTACACCACCAAGACCATCTCCACGGCCTGCCAAACCCATACTGCCGTCACCAGTGGTACGACGTCCACCTCAGTAGAAACCCTTTACACGACCTCCACCTCCCCGATCTCCACCCACACCACCGTCTCCGCCATCCCCACCGCCCCCATCATCCCCACCGCCCCCGCAGCGGTGTCGCCGGTCCCCCTCAAAACCATCACGGACTTCACCACAAAAACGCTCTCCACCTCCACCTCAACCCTCTCCCTCGACTCCGCCAGCAAACCAATCACCACGCAGATCCCCATCACCGCGATCGTCCCCGCCTCCGTGACGGAATGGACCACCAAGACGCTAACAACCCTCCTCCCCAACCCGCTCGCGCCGCACTCCCACGGCGCCCCCGCCTCCACCCCCTCAACCTACACAACCATCTCTCCCATTTCCTACACTTCCACCGAATGGACCACGACAATAATCTCCCACCCCGCCACCACGGTCATCGATTCCGCGGGCTCGACAATCACCTCCCCCGCCAGCACCATCACGCAAGCGATCCAAGTCGCCCCCGCGGGCGCCGGAGCCGTGAGCCCGTATTCCACCGCCACGGGCGTGAGCACCGTGACCTCTGTGGGCAGGACGATCATGACCACGTTTACGAGCACGATGTATACGACGCTCTCGTCCGGTGCGGCGGCGCCGACGGGGGCGTGTGGCGGTGGGTCGATGGGAGCGAGTGGGACGGTGAGTGCGGGGGTGTGTGCGCCGACGGGGAATAACACGCTGGGGAATGTGGCGGCGGCGAGTGCGATGCCAAGTGCGTTTACGGGGAATGCTGCGGGGTTGTTCGTGAAGCAATTTGCGAGGGTGGCGGCACTGGTGGGGGGGGTGGTTGGGATGGTTGGATTGTTGTAGGGAGAGGGAGGAGCGCGATGTTTTCTTTTTCTTGGGGAGGGGTTTGGGGAATTGATTGAGAAGAGCAATGATGGAGATCTCGATGCGAGTGTGTCGCGGAGTCCAAGAGGTGCATTTTTCATTGTATACAACTGTATTACTAGATTCTCATTGTCTGACAGTCTTCTCGAGCTGCTTTCTTTTGCATAACCCGTTCCTCGTAGCTCCCAGAAACGACAGTCTGTCTGCAATACTGAGCGCTTATTTTCGTCAAAGATGGTTATGATCTTGTGTCCGCCGTTGATGAGAAAGATCAACTCGGGGAATTTCAACGAGAGTCCAGCTTCCCGCGAGATCGTGATAAAGATTGGCAAAGAGCGTTCCATCAAGCGCAAAAATTGTTTCGTAAGATCTTCAGTTCATGTCACATAACTCCGAAGCATTTGGTGAAGACATTGAGATAGAGATTCAGAGAAGGGAACCGTATATCGACAGTTGAAACTGGCACGCGAAATCGATGCAACGTGAGAAGTTTTACTGCTTTATCGTCCTCTCCTTGGAGAGGAGCAACTCTTGAAAAGTGGGGAGCCTGCGGACCAAGAGCTGCGTGAAAACCCAAACCTTTCAAGGGGGCAAATCTGGTTCTCCCGTTCTGGGAATAGTGCGAAGATCCAGTCTGATAACGCATTCAATTCTCTTGATCCTGTTGTGAGAATCAAGTAGGCTAAGCTCAGGTACCTCAGAAAAGACTCTGCGCGTACGAATGAGGATTCGATGTTCCTTGTTGAAAGGCAAGCTGCTGTCATCTGTGTCCCCGAGTTTGACTATATCCGCTCCGTCGTGGGAGCTTACATGCTGATAATTAGACATATGAAGCTTTTGTTCCATTCTTTTCCACTTTTCAGTCATCCCCTCTTTCGTTGCACTCTCCTTACGCTTTTCCTCCTCTCTTTTCCCTTTCCGTGGGGTTCTTACCCCCGTTGCTGCGAACACAGAGCTTTTTCCGCTCCGATTGAGGAACATGATCGTTAATCGGATGTCACCTTCCAGGTCAATTTCAATTTCTCTTTGACCATCTTGAAAGGGATCATGCCAGAAATGACGTTGATCGAATGGTCTCTGGAAGTCGAGCTGGTCGAGATGAAGTTTTTCAGCACGACGTACCTTTCGCTGCAACGCTTGATCGATTTCTAAAAACGCGCCCCCTATATAGTCGTTATGTCTCATTGCCCGAATGAGATCGAAACGCCGTGTATTTTCTATGAGAAATGACATGCTTTTTAATCGACAGCCGGACTTTCCAAGGAACGAGTTCTTTTTGAAAGCCAAGATAATATAGGCGCTAGCTCTCGCATATTGGCCCTCATATGAGCGTTGTATTAGAAGAGCAAGCGGCTGTGTCTCGTGAGTCGCTCTCACGCAAGGAAGCATGACTAACCAAAGCTGAGGGTAATTGGATCGATAGGGTGGATAAGACTCTCGAGCACTTGGTATTGGGTTGCGCATTAAGTGACGGAACAGTTTCTTCCCCCGTTCGCTGTCTGGCTTTTCCAAATTGTGCGACAGAAATGCAGATGGGTCCTGTGGAGCCTCCGCGCAACCGAAGTCGATTTGTAGGCCGTGATTTGTCATCTGGTACGGCACTTGCGGAAGGCCCTGGAAATGCTTCGGTACGATATCACCCGATTCGTCAAAACACGACAAGCTGGGAGCAAACATGCCAGTCTTCTGATACTTGTCCATATATGAATTTGGACTATTGTGTATTGTCCAAGCGAATATCGATTGGTCTGTTGAGGAACGAATGATCTCTGATTGTAACCGGAAAAAGGCCTTGTGTCCTTCCCCGTATATCAAAGACATATTGATATCAAATAGTCCGAGGAGACTGTAAGCCAAATCTTCTTCCCTGGTAGTCTGTCGTCGCGAAGCCCAAGACATCTTTGTTGCCAAGCTCGCTGCGGTTGGAGCCGTGAGATGGTCAGGGGCTATGCGACAAATCTGCGAGATTTCATGTTGCAGATATGATCTGCTCCCTATTTCCTGCCAGTCGGAGTCATAAAAGATGACTCTCGCCGGAGCTAGAAGCTCTTGCAAGGTCCAGCCTCTTTCAAACCACCTGCTGTTCGGGAGATCCCGATTTCCATTCGAAACAGAGCAGTCGGCCAGATACACATAACATGTTTCTGACTCTTCGTACCATTTCCACATTGAGTTGATCGCTTCGGTCAATTCGGCACTGCTGGACTTGTCGATACAGCAGGTATCCACCCACGCGTATTCCCAACCGTCTGCCGCAGCAAGCTCGCAGAACCTTACGATTTTTCTCCATCCTGCAGAGGAGTGTCGATCAGGCCTCGCGAAGTCTGAGAAGACGAATTCATCGTCGCCCCAGGTATGTGACAAAATCGCATAGTACGGCATTCGATCATTGAACTCGGACAGCTCCAGCGTTCGAGTATGTAAAAGCCGCATGTTGCCTCAGCTGCTCTCTCGCGCTATGCGGATAGATTCGAGGGAATATGGCAGGGGAAAGCTTTATTCTATATAACGGCGAATATAAATGACGCGGCAAGGCTGAAGGGCGGGGAGCTGGAGCTCATCCCAGATGTTGGGACAGCACGCCAGACTCAGTGTAGACCTCGCCAAGATTGTAGTACAGGAATGATAAGCTCAGGAAACGGGACTCCACAAAGATACTGGCTGTGAAGTGGGTGGTGCTGGAGATGTTGAGGAGTGATGGTGCGGAGGATTGCAAGACAAGCGCCAAGATCCTGAAAGGCTAGGCTCGATTGACGTAGTGTGCTTTGATACATCGACACACGTACGACATAACAACGCCCGGTCAGATCCTCGTTCGTATTGCAAAATTGTCTTCCAATTCTTCTACTCAACTCACATTACCGGGAGAGCCACAGTCCTGGAAGAGAGCGAGTCACCCCCACATAGGGAACATCACATGCAATTAGCCCAAACAGGGTCTCAATCTCTCTTCAAATGCCTCAAAATCTCAGGGAGGACTGACCGATGATCATCGCTTTGACACACTCTTTCGCGACGGCGGTGGCAGCATTTCTAGACACATTTTAGAGCGATGACTATATCTGATCACTGACATGAAATGCAACGCAAATCAATTCGACAACGCTTCGACTAAAAAGCAGCGTCGGATTTACGCATGCACATGGTGAGTTGTGTGTGAGGCAACAGCTGCGAATCTGTTGTGATAAAGAGCCATGTCTTAGCTAAGCTAGGGCTGCAGCACCCATATTAGACACGAAATCCTCTCTAGCTGGACCCGTTGGCTTGGACATAGTCGCTGTCCCTCGCTTGGTATTCACTATCTTCGGCTGTTAGATTACGTTGGTCTTCCATTGGATATATGTTGGTCAACTACCCTTGCTGCTGCGGCTGCTGGACACCTTGGTTCTGATACTGTGGAGGTTGCTGGGTGCCTTGTTGGGCATGGTTCATCTCCTCCTTCTGATGTTTCTTCGCGTCGTGCTTCTCCTTCTCATGCTTGTAACCTTTGTATATGGCGGTGGCAATCATGATGGTGGTGGGAGTGAGGGAAAAGCTTTCTTGGAACGAAGGGTATGATGACTTGGATCGATCGAGGATTGTTCTGCTCTTCGAGATTGATATGATGGGAGTGTTTGAAAAGAAGAACAGCGGAAAGGAGGCCATACTTATACCCACCATCGACTGCACTATTTCTCAGGGATTACGCACGCAGAGACCAACACAATGACATTGATGGCTAGTGTCTTCTTACCTGAAACCACCCTCGACATCGTGAATGGCCCACTTTCCGCGACAGCGAATCGCAGGACACAAATTCCAAAAGCAACGCATCAGTGACGTCCAGGCAGACGAGGAACCATTGGAAAAGCACATAGATCTTGGCTTGGAAGGGCTAAGCTTTACAGCCTCTTTCGGCTCCTACCGTTGGGGAGCTGATATTTTGGCGAGCGGTAAGCGTTGGCGCCTCGCGAAACCGCTGACATCGCGAGGCTTAACCAATTACGGCAAGGAGCAACGCAAAGCTTATCGCAAGGCTGCCTATCCGATGGGAAACCCCTTTTTAGATTTTGGGATGACAAATACAACCATCATCGATCGTTCGCGAAATGGATCGTGGAGCGGTGGGGGAGAAATGATCGTGATCATCTTCTAGTCACCGGTGAACGAATATGTGACGCAGAAGGATCCAAATTCTCGATTTAAGATAAAGCGGCTCAGCAAAAGTCTTAATGCGCGAGGCTCTCTCTTTATTTGACGGAGCACAGAATGAGCTCTCGACCTGATTTACTGTAGATTGAGCCACTGTGGATTATACGTGATCCAAGGCTGCATCAATTACTACAGGCCAGGCCTCCTTAATCATATTGGACAAGCTACTGACTAGATACCAGGACCATCTCTACTGCAGTCAGACTCGATTTCGTTGAGAATTCTGTTTTTCAGTCAAGATCCTGTTTGCTTCCCGTTCAGTTCCCTACCGCGTTCGAAAGACGAGAGTCTTCCACATCGCAGGCAGATGGCCTTCTGGATGGAACATTAGTAAAAAATCAGCGTCATGAGAGCATTACGCGGCGATTTCTCCTTCCAGCACTTGTCGCGCTTGATGATGAGCGTTTTGATCCCATAATCGGATGCTATCCGCTAAATCTGAATTCATCTCAATAGGATGCTCTAAACGCCTGGGCGCGCGGGCGACGGATGGGGGGGAGAAGGAATGTAACTGGAGGTGGCGGCGAGGATTCCTAGCTCCCAGTAAAGATCATTGGCGCGTGGGCCAAGGGGAAAGACGTTGCGGCGGGGGCGCTGCTTGACGAGTATTTTACGCTACGAGCCACGACAGCGATCTTGATCAATGCGATTGAATTTCTTCTTGGAAGGCCAAAATGCAGCTTCCTGAACAGGCTTGGTGTTTGGCTCGGAAGTACTTGGGAATCGATATTGCCCAAAATGACTTGCATCTACTTTTATAAATGGGTGGGCTTCACCCAGATGACACTGCCCGGACTTCTTACCACAGTCTGTATGATCTTCCCCGACGTGCTGAATCAATCCTCTGTAACGTCGTCCAGGGTTGTCGAACGTGCTGCTTGGAATGGTTTCGCGCCAATGGGATATCAATTCTTCTTCCGCTTTAAGATGTTTCAACGCATCTCGGTCTCTGTAATGACTTTGGTAAGTGACCGGGCATCTACGCCAAAGGAGCATTTTGCTTTCAGCTCCTTGCGACTTTTGTTTAAGCATTGTTAAAGCTCTATATTTTCTTAAGTATTATTGGTCTGCGGTAAGAAGCTTTTTGGAGGTATCGTTCTCGAGCCTATATCGGAAAGCTTCTGAACTTGATCAGCGTACTTGGGCTGAAGCAAAGCAGCATGACTCCAATCGGCTCGGGCATATACGCGGGGAATTGACGTCACGATATGAAATGGCAAAGCCTGAATAGAGTTTCAGAGTACTCACAAGGCCCACTGGGGGCTCGGTATTGCTTTCAAAGTGCTTGACTAATCAAGCGAGATTGGTGAAAGACTATGGGATTTCCAGTTCTGTAAAGAAGATAAAGAAGGGTGAGTGCATTTCTTTATATAAGCAGAATTATAAAACGCTTAACAACGCGGTCTGTTCATTGTAATAGTACTCCATAACGCGAGTGACTCGCTAATTTCTATAACTCATCGCCGCCTGCTTCGTCCTATTCCAAAGTTCCTATGCCTATGTCGTCATTGGCCCCTTCGAGCCACTCAGTAGTACTGGGTTTCTTTGACTCATGCACCGACTCGCGCTGCTGTTCTTGCTCAGTGCGTCTTTGCTGGCCGATCGTAAGTGGGCCCGTAATGCCTCTAGCCTTTGTTTTCTCGGCCCTGGCGAGTTTAGCCCGATCTTTCGCAGAGGTCAATTGGATGGCATGCTCGCTCTTGACAGCTTCGAGCGCTGTGATCGTGAAGAAATACCGCTCTGAAATGGTTTCTCAGACGGTTCTTATTCGGGATAACGCTGCCCTACTATGTCATTCATCGAAACAATAGTTGCCTGGGCCAATACAATTTGAGTGCCAAGGAATGACGAGCATCTTGAAACCTTTAAAACATCGCGTGGGGCAGATCGAGACTGGAGTGAAAGGGTTTGTTTATTGTATCGCTACTGCACAACGCCAGTGACTCATTCTATTCCAAATCCCCAATGCCCATCTCCTCGTTCGCCCCGTCGAGCCACTCAGTCGAATGACTGTTGGCCGACCTTTCATCTTGTACCGACTGGCGCTGTTCACCCTGCGCAACGCGTCTTTGTTGGCCTATTGTTAGAGGACCATTGATACTCTGATCCCCGCCTCGAGCTTTCTGGGCCTTCGTAAGTTCAGCCTTCTGCCTTGCACTGACTAAACCAATAGCATCGTCATTCAGGATAGAGCCTTCCATTTTAACCTCGAAGAAATACCGCTTGGCAACCCCTTCTAGCACAGCTTTCATCTGTGCTTGATCTTCCTCGCCGAAAATGGCAGGGATGTCCTGTATGTCCCAATAGATGCGATTGCCTAACTCCTCGAACTTGCAATCCCAAGCCATACCACCCACTCCACTATGAGCCCGCCAGTTCCGTTGCCCATACCACTCAATACTATAAAGCACTTGGTGATAATCCAAGTTGCTTTTCTCGCATGCCAGGTATATAGCATCTTGCGTGGGCTTTGGTGGTATTGGACCCTTTTGCGAACTTGCTTGCCACCTTGAGACCGCGCTCTTCTCCTGGTCGATCAATACTTGTACGTCCGTCCAAGGTATCCTGTCCTCAAAGAAACGCAGGTCCTTGCCCTGTAATCTCGACGCCTTATGCCGGAAGTCGTGGCAATGGTCCGAAACATAATCACCATACTGCAGGTAATAGCGCAATGTGGACAGTTCACATAATGCTGCCTTTTGCTTCAGCTCGTCTTCTGACGGTTTGCGGCTGAGGAAGGCATCTGAGTGCAATGTCTTGTGACATTGGTACAGGCAGACTTTGTCGATTAAATCTTGCCTGGCTTTGACTTTCTCCGCCAGGCCCAGGTAGTCTCTCAACAACGTCGCTATTCTGGGAGTGATGTCCCGTGGCAGCCGAGATTTAGCGTATGAAATGGCATGTTCGACGAAGCTTGATGTGATATGGGTGTGATCAGCGATCATTGGTGGAGGCACGACAGGCGCTTCTGCAAGTTCGACGTTGACATGGTATTCGTCGGTTGCACTCTTCTCATGGTCAGAACTATCCAGTACAGTGATGATATTCCTTCTTTTCGGCATATGGAGATCCAGCGACGGAAGCGAAGGCTCAGGGTCGGTTTTGGCACGAACTCGTTGGGCGGGCTCATTCGAGGAAGACATGATAGCCCACAAAAAGACCGGCAATGAATGGAAGAGGAGGCGTTTCGAGAGCACGACCGTATCGTGATAGAGCTTTTGCGGACAAAGATTCACAAAGTGGGGGGGCAGGCGCCGTACTTAAATCCGGACACTCTGAGTCATCGGCGATTTATGCTTTCCTATTCATTCCGACCACAATAACAGTGGCTTTTCAAAGGCTTGTAAGGAATCTTTAGGCTCTCGACGACCATAGGAACATACTATAATTCAGGCTCAAAGGCACATTTTGTTCACGCCACGTGGCGCCACGAGTGCAAAATATGCTTTCAGGCTACGGGTAGGTACTGCCCACGAAGAACGATGGTCGAGCAGCAGACTTACAGTCAGCTCCAGGCCCTCAGCTGTACTCATATTGTTCATGAAACGTCCATATCACTCTCCAAGTGACAGCTGCAAACGCTCATAAAGGCATTGTCTTAGGGTTTAGCTTGCCTTCCCTTTTCCATTCCTTGGTTTTGCTGCCGTTTTTGGGCGCGCGCTCGGAGTCTTCTTCTTCTTCTTCGCTGGCGCTGGCGCTGGCGCTGCCGTTCGCGCTGGCGGTGGCGTTGGGTCAGGGTTGTCTCGTAGACCAAAAGCATAATTGCGGGGTCGTATATTCCGTAGTGCTGCTTCCAAAAAGGTATATAGATGTGGCCGATACGTTAAGAATGTTTTAGGCTCATGGGAAAACTGAGGCTTAGATCGGTTAGGTCCTTCGACGCCAACCTCTGACCATGCTTAAACATCTCGAGGATATCATTAGGCTTACTTCGCATAACGAACTCTGTTACAGCCTGTGGACATACTGCTTCCGCAATTTTTTGACGTTACTTCGAGGGTGTTGACAGTATTATTGATTATATCCATACCATCCCAAACCATTTTCCATCCACTCCAAAGTCCGTGATCCCCTGCTGTATCGCATCATTGTGATTATGGTGCCATACTCAATTCCCACAAATGTTGCGACGGGTATAAGTGTTTCCCTTCCCTTGTCAAATGCTCTCGAGCACAAGGCGAGTGCGCTGGAACTCGTTGTTCGACAGGGCCGTCCCTCCAACCCAATTGTCTTCCTTGCACAACCTATGAACGATCCAATGTTATTTCGCCGAATAGGGACGGCACAATATGAGAGTGGAGGTGTTCCGGCCGTCAGGGCGGTGAGGTCAAGAGGTGGAGACTTTTCGTCGAGAAGCGTGCCAAAGAGCCTTCTCCAGATGTAGCTTGCGTTGCTCGATGGTATGGCGCCGTCTTAAGTCTTTGCGAGCGTCCCAAATCAGATCTGTACAGTCGTCGCTCCCCAGACTTCAAATTCGACCCACCGTCCCGCTTGCTGGGGGCAACGGTTCTGTACAGCCTCTGCGACGATAGTCTTGTGGAATGAGCGGTACCGTGAGTCAGGGAATGGTGCCTGAACTCATCGGGGTTCAAGAGGTGCTACCCCCAACCAACGTGGGAGTTCTGTGAGGCTTTTCAAGGCGGCATTGATGTACAGTGCATAGCCGTCGTAAAATCCCATACCAGATGTCGCGCTAAACTTCCCCATCTTCCGTGGGGGTGGTTTAGGGTCGGCAAGGTTGTAGAGCCAGTAGTGGTCGGTAGTGTAGATTGCCTCCTTTGCTGACGGGCTGCGGCCGAATTGGTGGTGCTGCTTTTTGCCCCTTTATAGGTGACTCCCAATCTGGGTTGGCCGCGCATTTGACATTGGTCCTTGGTGGTGGTGGTGCGCCAACGCTGTTATCTGAGCCCCCAGCTTCATCCGTATCCTCAGCGTCCCCATTTTCATCGGTATCCTCCGCGTCCCCAGCTTTCTCCGTGTCCTCCGATCCCACATACTCCTTCAATAGCACTGGCTGGCGCTGCAACTTGCAGCCCCTGGCTGTACCCTTTCCAGCCGTCATCTTCCCCTTCGTATTATGTTTTTTCTGGTGAGTATTGGGCGCGCCCTTTGGGCCGCGCAGATTAAGAAAGGGAGGCGGTTTGACGGGGGGCATCCTGACATTATCACCAGGTAGCAAATAATCGGGGATGTCATTAATACTCAATAATTTTCCAATAAGACCCGTCTTGGCCGCTCTGTATGGTGCTAGCCGAGAGTCGTCCTCGTCTTCAATCTCTGGAGAATCCTCCTTAGACCGTTCGCGGTGCCAGCTTGGCCGCCAAATGGGCCTGAGTGAACTTTTAAGGTCTATAAGACACCGCCCCTCAAACCGCGTAATCTTCTCGTTGTCCAGGAGCCAATATCCATTGGCGTCCAAGGGAAGATCGTCATACCCCTGCGCAGGATTGAGTCTGTCCAGTGGGCTCCGTGGGGTAGAAGATGGGGACCTGCGTGGCCGCTTGAGCCTCCCTTGGTCCCCTTGTCTGCGTGATGGTGTTGTGATCGTCGTGCGTCGGTACTCTGTCGTTGGTAAGGCTGTCGGGTTGGTCGTCTGAGCAGAGAAATCGGTTGTCTGAATTGGGGCTGCAATGAGCGCAGCCGATATCCTGGTGGTATATATTTACAATCAAAGCACGTTGCTGTGGATGTTTTCCTCCGCAGCTCCCAGGATTTCTATTGCGGGCAGGAGCCCAGCACAATGTCTTTAATTTCTATCAGCAATATTCGGCATCTTTACTTAATCATTTTTCGTTGACATCGCGTACGAGCTTCTTATGAAACTTAGCCAGGAAGCCTGGGTAAAAAGCTTAGAGGAGAGCCCGAGAGCTAATGTTTGATTCTGATGTGCTATGATTGTATTTGATCGAGCCAACGAGAACTCCAACCCTTGGATAATATCACTGCGATCGACGAGAGAGAGGAGTGAGAGTTGTCGGGAGAGATGGAGAGAAAGACAACGGGCAATAAGAAGCCCTTACAATTAGCTTAGCTCGGAGGAAAGCCCTTTTCAGCTTGCGAAATGGTTCGTGCAACTCTCCGATTCGATCTCCTCCTTGACTTATAAGGGGGAGCATATGGTCTGCGTCGAGACTTGGAATAGCACAAGTCAAATATTTGCAGTCACGTAAAGCTGACGCGTCAGTCTTGGAAAACGGCAGTCTGTAATCCAAATCCTCATCTGCCGCTTCGCACGAATGCCGTTGTACCCAACGTTGGGGCACGATCTCTTGTCAGGAACAGTTTCGCAAATGAGATCCTTTGCGCACACAGTATAACCAAGAGGAGGACTATACGTTTACTCGCCCGCCCCGCCTTCCAACAAACGTCGATAGCAAATATTGACCATTTGGCCCTGATACGATTGTAGCAAATCTCTCAGCTCGAACCGAGCCCAGAATGTTTGGGAAATGGTCGAGTCTGCTCGCCAGCCTGTCAAAATTTCCCCTCGTAGTCGGGTCCCTGGCGCCATTGATATCTCCAAAAGTTCGTCATTTTGGCAATCGACTAGCTTGTTCAGGCATTGTCGATCATAGTTGCTGTTGCCTCTGCTTCGTGATCCTCCAAGTTCAATACTTGGTCCACCTCTTCTTCAACGCCTGCATCAAGATCCTGGGCGCCATTTTTTGTTGAACTAACGAGGAGACTCGCGGTCGACTACCATCTGCGGCGTCTGCGTCCGTTCACTCTGTCCGTCGGTTTGAGGGTGGTAAGCGATCGATACCAGGAATGAGGGTCTCGAGTTTGGCGAAAATGCCGCGCCAAAATTCCGACATGAATTTGCGGTCTCGGTCGGAGATGCTAGCAGTTGGTATTAGCCAACCTTGACGTGTCAATTCTGCGATCTGGCACTGCGCCCATTTACGCGCAGAGTACCAGCAAGAAGGATTTCTGAGCTAATATACCCAGTCTCTTCATCAAAAGCGAATTATTGAAGACGGCATTACAAGCTTGGAAGCTGTATTGTCTGTCATTAGCAATACTCTTTCAACTAATTGTGCTTTGAACAGATTCTTCGAGCCATCCTTGATGGTGTGCAATGTGTCCCTTCCTTTGATCAGTAGGAGGATGCGGTCTATTACTGAGATTTGGCATAGTGCTCTCTTTGAGGGCCGACGTGTGACCAATCCCGTGCTGCTTGCTCGAATGCGAGCTCAATCTTATAGAACTCACTCGTAGGCTATCCTGGTTCTGGACAGCGCCGAGGCTGCTATAGATAATCAATCTTGATTGTGATTGTACAATTACCGGAGGAGACTGAATAGGGAAGGCATCTTCCTCCGGTACTGGATGTGCTAGCGATGAAGACTGAACAGGGAGGCCATCTTCTTCGGATACTGGTATATCGAGCGAATGTATATGTCCTTTACAGCTGTGTTCGCCAACTCCGTATACTCGGTAGTCTCTTGTGGGTCCATTTTCGTATGGGTATCAATGGAGATGAGCGTGTTGTTCCATGAGCCACCGACGAGTAATCGTCGTGGTACAGTCATCGACTGGTGCCGCCAGCCTATCCATCTGCTGTTGTATGCAGCGCAAGCGAAGGTCCAGACTATGCTTCTCTTCGCGAATGGAGATGCACAAAGTGAAAAAGCCAGCCAAGGAAATGATCTGAGTCTTTAAGAAAATGCGATCAAGGTTGATTTCAATACGTGAAATTCGAAAAAAGATGTCAGTTCAAATATACGTCATACCAGTCAGTAGTGTAACACTTCTGAGATATGCCAGCCGCCGAAACAGACCCTGCAGTGTGATTCAAGCCCACAATTATCTCAATACCCTTGAAAATCTATCGCTGCAACAATAAGAGAACCTCGTACTATCGAAATGCTGTTTGCCCCGAAGGTTAAGGACGTCGGGATAAATGAAGTCAAAAGTCTTCTATTCGTCACTCCTTGGAGTCCAACGTTTCACGAACTTATAGAGGAAGCATTTCAGTATCATTGAAGAGGTTTGAAGCAGTCCCCAGCCGCTTGGCGGGAAGTTACTTCTAGGAACTTTCGCCTCCCTAGCGGCATTAGCCGTATGTTGTGTCTTTATTGCTGTAAATATTCTGTCGAATTGTCTCCTGACCATGGCCATAGTTGCATTTGTCTCCCCTTGTACAATCCTTCTCTTTGAAAATTGAGATACATGTGGTCTGCATGTGATAATTAATTCCGTGCTTGAATTTGAGGAACTTGCAGGACTATTGGTTGAATTAGTATGACAGACTGATTATCTTGAGTATACGACACACACGGTAATCAACGTGGGTTCTGCGGCAGGCGTTCCCAATACATGGTCAGCCGCACACCTGATAGGAGCATAGCCTCAACATCATGACTAAGTAATCGGGATGGTCGTGGTTGGTATAAATCGGTTTGCGAACCGTCTCCACGGGCGTGGTGGATTCTGCCAGTCGTGATGCAGATACTGGAACCTTCAACACCATGGCAGACTTGGATTCCTCTTGAACCGAGTCCGCCAATGGTGCAGGTGGCCCAGGATGGTCGAATGACTTCCCAAGGGTATCAAACATGTTGTTCAGGAGCCCCACGAGGTCTTTGTTGTTGTCGTATACTATCCGTTGCGTAAAGTGCGACACGCCCCCAAAATCGTTGATGCGACGCCCTGCACACGCGGCTCGCCGGCGTCAAAATGTCATTGTTTGGCCGACGTCAAGACACACACACCTTCGTGGGTCACTTCGCTTAGCGTTTTGAAAGCGTCGTCGTGCGAGTCATCGTCCTCTTATAGCAGTGTGACCTACTTGTTACCCTTACTGGTACCCTTACTGGTATCAACCTCAATCACTTGCTTGCTCTGCGAACTGGACACCATCCTTGCGATAGCGTTGACGAGGTATAGCAAACAGATCGTCTGATGGGCATGGACATGGCCCTTGATACGCTGATAACATCCTGAGCCTTCCAAACATCCTCTTTCAAACAGCGTTATCAACCTTGTGAGAATCGATCTTTATATTAGGACTCGCGTCACCTGTGGTGCTTCGGCTTGGCTGTACTCCCTGCTTCACCTTTTTGATCTGATCTCCCGATCCTAGTTTGGTCCTCAATAGTAGCTGTGGACTTCTGCACATGTCCGTAGAACCTTCACTACTTGGTGCAATACCGACATCTGAGGACTTCAATCCTTTCTTTCAGGATACTTTGACTCATCCTGGCCCGGTCTCCATTGTCGTAGACTTTCTTTCGGCTGAACCGGTGACTTACTCATCCTCTCTTCTCTGACATCCAGCCGGGAGACATTGACCCCAGGGTCGGGAGAGGCCTCACGATTCTGACGTTGCCCGGATGACAAGTTGCGAGACGACGTGGAGGTGTCTGAAGAAGAGGATAAATCACGATCGGCGTGAGTTCTGGCTCTGCCGCGACCATGGCCTGGAGCGGAACCTCCTCCCAGCCTGATGATATTTGCATGTTGCAGGTATGCCAATAGCATCTTTGGCGTAGTAAATACGGCACTCCGTGGAAGGTAAGAATTTTGTCTTTCTATCGTCCTGGAAGAACTGTAGGTCGTTGCGCTGATAGCTATTGGGCTTGTCCGTTATTTTTCCCGTTTTTTGTTTTCTCTCTTTCTCAGACAAGAGCTTGCAAACGCCTCTTGGGAGACTGATGGGGGATCACAGAATCCAGGAGGGAGCTGTGGAGGCAAGGAGAATGAAGGGAGCGTCAGGTGACAGCCGCTCGTGCAAGTGGTATGAAAGTGAGCGAACGAGTGGATGAGAATGAGATGAAGACAAAGGGGTGCTTGCAGAGACACAATAAGAACGCTGAACTGTGCCATATAAGTCTGAGGCATCTCTAAATCCATAGTATCTATTGCACTATATAATTCGTACTGGTTTCTTCTTGTATAAGGCGTAAAGGTGAAGCTGCGGAGCCTTATGAAAATGATCACTCGGGCCAGAAAATTTGGGAATAGGTTGATCGGCGCTGCCCAAATGTACCGTCTTTTCGTGAATAGTACTTTGACAAAGCCGCATCGAAAGAGGCACTCGTCCTCCATATCATCACCCTTCGCTCTCAGGCTTGCAATGTATGTAGCTATACGTTGGTCAAGCTACCTCACGCAGAATAGATTAGAGTCACCCACGCGGGTTCCTCCAAAAAGCCTCTGGCAACCCGATAGCTGGGAAGACAAGTCCCTACGTTCTGCTTTACATAGGTACCGTCGCTACGACGTTGGACCTATGCTGGCTAGAGAAAAAGCCGAGCGTTCCCATTTCTGCTTGTCTGGAAGGTGAACACCCAGCATCAGAGTGTTCTGAAAATCTCCGGAGTATTAACAATTGCCTTTTCTACTTGGACCAAGACGTTGGGCTAGTTCCAGATCACTCCGTTGCTACATTGTGGAAGGGATCGTTCAATCTTTCAAAATGCCCGTGTAGGAGCTTCAACAGCGAGAAGAACAGGAAGCGTCCGGGGCCGTGAAAACCCAGCATGGTTTATTCATGGATGTACTCCGCTGGTGATAGGCTGTAGAAATTGATTGGAGGCTGAGGAAATAGGTGTGTGAGCGAGTTTCCAGCTACTGACTTTGTCATTTCCCCACTTAACTTGCAGGGTACGCCTACAGTGCTGGCCGGTCTGAAGATTCGAGGATCGCGACCGAAAAGCCGTGTTCCAGAAGGCAAAGAGATCGAGGAGAGCCATCGCATACCGGCACACCCTCGTGGGGGGAACGAACGTCTTCGGACGAAACCTAAGCAAACGGACTTCATATCTAGACCAAAATCTTGCAGACTCTGCAGTATCTTGTGATCCTCCCTTGGGAACAAAATGGTTCTGGCAGCATCTATAGCACACAAGGGTTCCCAGTAGCATATGTGGGTATGCCAACCGCGTCTTCCAGCGCGCTGGGCAGACCAAGTTGTCGACATCCATCTCCATAGGAGAGCCGTGGGTTGACGTAGAGGCAGACAAGGGTAGGTCGAGAAACGCGGTGACGGACCAACCAACACGAAGAGCAGATCCAAGGTCAGCACTGGGTCCGGCGATGTCCAGTGAACCTTTGTTTCAACCTTGCGGTGGGTGTGGGTACGAGCAGCTGTATGGTGACTCTTCCGCCTTTGCTTTTCTCATTCGTTCTCCGTGAGCCGTCATCTTGCAGATGTCTTGATGCACACAAGAGCGAGTGTTGGCTCTGTCGATCATTCTGGGTTGTCCATCCCACTGTTTCGTGAGCAGCCGCGCAAATGGCAGGTCATCTTGCTCATCGAACATGTGTGCTTCTCATTAGTAGTGTATATTTATCGGTGCACCCAGGAGGATGAGTTCGCACGATTGAAGTTGGAACAGCTTGGGCTGCTCAACGTAAGCCAGCAGATCCTCCATTCGAGCGATGTTAATGGCATCCTCTTCGATCTTGGTGGATTTGACATGTGGCGTCTTTGTGGCCGCCCTATCCGACAGAGTCTGGGCCCCTTAGGTCTGCGTTGTTCTGGATTATCGTGCATGTACAAGCTTCCAGATGTTCTGGAGGCTGTCCTGAAAGAATGGCAGCCACACGGACTACCTTTGCTGATCGCTTGTCTCATTTACTGTAAGGGCTTGGGGCTGATGCAGCATTGAAATTTCCATCTTGTCGATGGCATTTTCACTATTCATGCATCCCAAGCCAGGCCTGTTATCTGGGTACCCATGCACCAAATCGAGCCTCCGGCACGGCTCTGGCAAAAGCGAGGATCTTTTCATCTGGATAGGGATACATTCTTCATCGGGTCTTCGTGATCTCAGGTCAAGATACAAGTTACGCAGTAGACTCAGCGGAGGAGAAAAGGCTCTTCATGCATGGAAGCTGTTGCACTGCCACTCTTGTTTTTTTTCGACGTGTCAGAAAGACTGAGAGTAGATATGGACAATCGCAATGAGCTGCAAAGTATAATGAGCAAGTAGGTGTTAGAAGGATGGACAAGTGCAGGATGAGATGAGCATGATGAGCGGGTAGGTGTAAGAAAGATGGAAAAATGCGGGAGGAGATGTCTCTATATATGCACTGCATGACCCTTCAGCAGCCAACACGAAAGCTTCACAACGTGTCTGAATCTGGAGCTTTTCACTCCAACCGTGAAATTCCGAATCTCCCAGTCATGAATTCTAAGCATTGTATTTGGCACTTCACTTGTTCAGTTGTGATATTTCCAGATATTGCGTGTTCACTGATCTACCGAGTTATTGAGGGCGGCAAGAGCTGATTCTTTGGGCATTGTTGAAGATGTTGTCTTGCTTCTGAACTCACATCGGTGAACAGAATGTTCGTTGAGCTCGTAGAAGTTGGCATGGACCTGGTGCCGGGGGCTGCTCTGTTCCTCGAGGCCTGTCAATAACGATAGTGGAATTCATCGAGTCCAGAACCCGCGCTTCCATCTGCAAGCTGGTAGACTTTGCTCTCGGTTCCCTTTGTAGTGTGAATGGTATTCTGCTCTTAAATTCCAAATGCAGCAGAATGAAGGCTCTTTGCGAAATTGCTGCGATGATGTGAAGACTGCCACTGCCATATCCGACGTGAATCCCAAGACGGTCAGTAAGTTCTTTGAGCTTGGTAGAGTATGTGTTCCTTGTCTGCCTGAGTCACAAGCCATTTCTTGATTCAATTCCAGGGAAGAGTAGAGATAGCTTGGGATGCTACGCCAACCATCGGCTTCACGGGATAGTGTAGAATAGTGAGCACAGCCCCTGTGAAGCGTGGCAAAAGGTCGCTTCACTTCTGAGCGCATTCAAGGCGTGTGCGTACTGCGGCTGTAGGATCCGATGCAAAGAAGCTTTCGCGTTTGGCTGATGTGGGGCATTCTCAGGAGTTGCTTGGACCCCAACTCAGCCGGCGGCATACGCCATCTGCCATCGCCATGATTGCTCCATCCCCGGTCATCCCCAAATAGATGTTGTATCAATAGCTCCTCCTTTTCATCTCGACCATCCCCACCAGACTGACGAGCACCCATTCCCTGTACCCCTCCACCCCTCCTTTCTCCCTGACAACATGTAGTTCGCCTATCTCGTTCTTCCGAATCTCAATTCTCTTCCCCGTGGCCGGATCATACTGCTGCACAAGTTCACACGTGTACACCCACACGGCAACTCTCTTCGGCCCGCCCTGACCCAACAACTCTACCAATTCCATGACGGTGGGACTGGGCCCCATCTGCCTCCACTCGAGGGGCGTCTCGTCGGGGAAGTAGGTGGGGTAGTGGTTGTTCTTTGCGTGCATGATGGTGATGCCGGATTGGGATTGCGACCGGGGGGGTTTGCCATTGTTGGCAGGGGAGGGAAGGGTGATCTGGGCTTCTTGCGGGTCTAGGTCATAGGTGGCAAGGGTGTCGCCTTTGGTAGGGCCGCTGGAGGTGAAGTTGGGGTGGCGCGTGACTGTTATGTGACAAGCATGTTTGTTGGTGAAGACCTTGGCTTTGGCGGCGGAGATGGAGATGGTGTAATTTGTGGGGAGTGGGGGATGGGATGTAGATTGGACAGAGCGTCTCTTTATGGACTGTTGCAGGGACCAGGACGAAGGAGGGATGATGGCGACAAGGCCTTGCTGCTGAGATATCGAGGCGGTAGGACCATGGCCATGGCTCGTGTCCTTGTCGTCAACAGACTTGATGGGGTCTGGGAGAGCGTAGTCGCGAACGAGGACGTCCGGATAAGAGTCAGTCATTTGGTGAGGCGCTGTTGCGAATCCTATGTTTCCATTTACTGCGAGGGGAGTGCTGCCCTGGTAGACGGCGGGGAAGCATCACCGGATTGATCAAGCTTTGTGGTGGCTGGCTGATGTGAAAGTGTGATCGTCGCTAATAGCGTGAGGGGTCAAAGAGCTGAACGATGAGATGCAGCAGTAGATTCGCGCCAGTAGCGGGGGAAGAAGATATCAGGTGTCGTATCAATAGATATATTATTCAAATTGTGCAATGTCTATCGCCTTCGGGCATTTGGTCAATTTGAAACGATACAGAGAAGATTAGCATGGCCCCTGCACTAAGGATGACACGCTCAATCAAAGAGAAGCTACAAATTTTTTTTGCTTTTTTCGCGCTGATCTGAGCTTTCTTCTGATACTGATTTTGTCTATTGCATCATTGTGGCTAAGATGCTATCCTCGATGGTAGTTTGCGTGTTTTGAGTTGTTCATGAGCTGCTGAGCCGGTAGGGCTGTGCAGGGCTGAGAGTGCCAAGACTTCTGACACATCCTCTGCGCTCAAACCTTTTTGACACTACGATCATACATCAATTCTAGCCCGGTGGGTGACACCGCGACGTTTGATTCGGTCGATACGTCAAACCGTGGGACAGCTCAGCCTTGATGAGTCCAGAACGTGTCCTGCAAAGCATCAATGCATCACAATGTTATTTGCCAAATCGGTCGACCGTTCGCAGCTTCAGGCTCAACGGAAGATGGGGTAGGCTCTCCAACTCCGCGCCCACCACTACCAGTCAGATCGTTTGCGGATTATATGATCACTTGATCATGTCGGTTTATCCGCAACAGGTATACCGCGGCTTTCCGCTATACGAATGATGTGATTGGCTCGGACAACCTCCTCCAACACGCGTTCTGTCTCGTCTGCCAATTTGCGAATCCCATGACGATCATTACCTCCCTCATGTAAGCGCAAGCCCCACCTCTCCCGAACCCGCATCTTCATGCAACGACTGCATGGCAAAGCTTCCACAGTCCACACTGATGGGCTCGATAGGAGGACATGACCGTTTCTCGCGTGGCTTCGCCATCTAGGCGCATGCCTCATTCCCCACACCTTGGAAAAACATGACGTATCTCCAATGATGGGGCACTATCCGATGATCGCTGCATGAGCGAATGCGAATCTTGCGAGGAGCCATTGGTACCTGTACTTGACGTGGCGATATCTAGATCAGCCCCACATCCGTTCCCAGAATCAATGCTAGCCTTGCCTTTCTTTACCCTCTCGCCTCTGCCATCCTTTTTCTTTCTTGACTCTTCTTTCTTCTCTCGCTCTCTCAGCTCCTTGTCACATTCCACCCTTGATGACACAAGCCATGTAGACAGCTTGCTGTCTTGCATTTTCTGAATACAGGCAAACCGTTGCCATTGCAGCGGCTTAGCTCTCATGTGTTGCCCTTACAGTCTGAAATCAGCAACAAGAATCCTCTGAGAAGGTAGCCTTTCCAGTCTCCACCCAATATCATCGGATTTTGCATTCACTCGTCCACACTCATCGCCACACCAAACATGGCAGCGACCACGAATGCCAAAGAGAGCAACGAGAAACTCTCTGATTCCGACACCTCCGCCCCCAAGGAGGAAAGGTACGAGGATGTCCAGCCTTTGGGTGATCAAGACGCAGTCCCTCCCGAGAAGCGCCATCGCCTCTCCATTGCACCCAAAGGCACTCGCCCCGACGGCAAAATCGAACTCGATCCTTATGACAACCTCGAGTATACTGGCCACGGCTTCTCGACTCTCAAGAAATGGACCGTTCTCTCCGTCATCTTCGCCGTACAGGTGTCGATGAACTTCAACACCTCCGTCTACCCCAATGTGGTTCTCCCTCTCACTAAGGCCTTTCATGTATCTGGCCAAGTGGCTCGCATCGGGCAGATGACCTTTCTGGTTTTCTATGCCTTTGGGTCGGAGCTTTGGGCACCATGGAGCGAGGATCTCGGTCGCTGGCCCGTCCTGCAACTCTCACTCTTCCTGGTGAACATCTGGCAGATCCCATGCGCCTTGGCTCCCAACATTGGCACCATCATTGTATGCCGCGCTCTGGGCGGCCTGAGCTCTGCCGGTGGCTCCGTGACCCTGGGGATGGTGGCCGATATGTGGGAGGCTGACGATCAGCAATATGCGGTAGCCTATGTCGTCTTATCCTCCGTTGGTGGTACCTCGATCGGCCCCGTGATTGGCGCCTTCATCCAGCGGTACCTGAGCTGGCATTGGAAACTTCTGGATCCAGCTCATCTTTGGCGGAGCCGTTCAGGCGGCGCAGTTCCTCCTGGTGCCCGAAACCAGGAGCACCGTCATGATGGACACGCTGGCTCGCAAACGGCGCGAGAATGCGGAGAGCAATGTGTACGGTCCCAACGAGCTGAAGGAGAACCGTCTCTCAGCGCACGAGATCCTGCTGACGTGGGCCCGGCCCTTTGAGATGTTTGTGCGCGAACCCATCGTGTTGAGCTTGTCACTCCTCTCGGGCTTCTCGGACGCGCTCATCTTCACCTTTTTCGAAAGTTTCACCCCGGTGTACAAACAGTGGAACTTCGGGATCATTGCGATTGGGCTCGCGTTCATTCCCATCAACATTGGCTATATCATGGGCTACCTCTCTTTCTTCCCCTTCATTTACCGGCAACAAACGGCGAGGCGGCGGGATCCCAACTCCCTGCAGCCCGAGGCACGACTTTTCTGGTTGCTCTTCACCGCTCCTCTCGAGACGATCGGGCTATTTGGGTTCGCGTGGACGAGCCTGGGGCCAAACCATGGAATTCCGTGGATTGCGCCAATGATCTTTTCGTGTATGATTGCTATTCCCAATGTGAGTCCCCACATGTCCACCCCTTGGCCTTTTTGCGCCTTTTTGCTCGCTGATTTTCGTCTCTCGTTCAACAGTACTCAATCTACATGGCGACAATCGATTACATGATAGTGTCATACGGACCTTACTCAGCCTCGGCCACGGGTGGCAATGCCCTGGCGCGTGACTTCTTGGCCGGAACAGCAGCCCTATACTCGACCCCTTTCTATGAGTATTCCAGGGTCAGCAGCTGGAGTATCCGACCACAGTGCTAGCGTGCATTGCGTTCGTTGTGACGATCCCGATCTTCATTTTCTACTGGAAGGGACCGTGGGTGAGGGAGAAGAGCAAGTTCGCGCAGGTGCTGGCGAGCGATAAGGCGAAAAGAGGGGAGAGTGTTGCTGAAGAAGGAAGTCAAGGACCGAAAGAGGTGTGAAGGGGATGGCGGGATTGGGAGTTGGCTATAAACCCCCTTTAAAGGCGTGCGGACACGGAATCCAAATACATGGTACATCCCGATGCATTGAGCATGCACGATCGATTTAGTCTCAGGCAGGGTAGATGACAGTTCTACGTGCTTTCTCGCTTCACTTCCTCGTCGAATCAAATGTCATAATCCTTCTCCCGGCCCCCGAGTTTCATACTTTCATGCACAAATCTTGCACAATGATGCATAAAGATGCCGCAACAACCGTGCTTAATTCCGAGGTACCGAGCTCCACCTTCAGCACGAGAATCCGAGCCGACGAGGTCAACAAAAAAGGAGATCTTGAACTCAAGCTCTTCTTTCCCTCTGTACTGCTATCCTTCAAATCCATTTTTGACGTCCCCATTCTGCGCTTCGTTCACTCTTTTGCAAATGCTGTCCTAGACCCTTTCCCCACGATTCTGATCTAATTCTCCAAGCCACAAAGGGAGCCAAGCCGGCCCAATCCAGTAAGACGGCGGGCGACGGAACCTGCCAGCGCCCTGAACCCTCCCCGAGACTGCCCCTAGATAATAACCATAAGCCAGTGAAGGAAGAGAGAAAGAGGCTTGTTGGGAATCTGACGTGCGGCCCTTCTGCCGGTCATGAGTGAGCAGTCCAATTCTCTTCCCCCATTCTACAGCTCATCTCCTGTTCTACCCTCATTTTACCCTCCGGAAGTTCTTGAGCGAAGGGTCGGAGTTGTGGTCGCGCAATGGACCCAACTCATTCCTTCCCACTCAAGTCCCGCGATGAATGTCTCTCTGACCACAACCCACAGGCAGTGACTTCGCCCTCGCAAAGTCCGTCACCACCGAGCCTAGTTCCTCTGAGCGCGAAGATCGGGTGGTCTCCGCTCTGTACAAAGGGCATGATGTCGATGTCCACCCTCCACAACCTATAGCGGTCGCGCCATCCGCGCTGCCTACGCCCGACGACGATGAGAAAGCCGATCCATTAGCCAGTGAAGGGGAGGGTGGAGCCATAACACAGCTTGATGAATCATCACAAAAGAAGCAGGAAGGCGGTGAAAAGCCATTATCGAGCACAGCAGCCTACCTCGAAGGTCGCCTCATCGGCGCTGGGGGCGAGTCCTCAGATATTGAGAAGGAGAAAGGTGCACATGCCACCGGCGAAGAGAGCTCTCACAGCACCCGTAACATCACCAACTCCGATTTCCAAAAAGACGTGGATCTTGAGCGTGGGACGAGCGACTCCGGCAGCAGTGAGAAGAAGGAGGAGGGTAGTGGCAATGACGAGGAGAAGGAAGAGGTGGATCCGAACATAGTGGATTGGGATGGACCGGACGACCCGGCCAACGCGAGGAATTGGACGGAGAGGAAGAAGTGGGGCAATATCCTGGTGATTGCGAGCATCACGTTCTTGACGTATGCACCTTCTTTTCTTTTCCCCCTCACTGCTTGTTACTGCACCTCCTGAGGCGAGGCCTACAGCTGACACGGATTGCATGATAGACCCCTCGCTTCCTCCATGTTTGCCCCCGGCGTCCCCGACGTGATGCGGGAATTCGACTCCACCAACGAAGAGCTGGCTTCCTTTGTCGTCTCCGTCTACGTGCTCGGGTATGCCTTTGGTCCCATCATCCTCGCTCCACTGAGTGAACTTTATGGCCGCTTGTGGATCTACAACGTCTGCAACGTGGGCTTCGTCATCTTCACCATCGCATGTGCCGTCTCGAGCAACCTCAACATGCTGATAGCGTTCCGATTTCTTGAGGGCACTTTTGGGTCGTGTCCTCTGACCATTGGGGGTGGAACGATTGCAGATATGGTGGTACAGGAGAAAAGAGGAGGGGTCATGGCCATCTGGGCTTTGGGGCCGTTGATGGGTCCAGTAGTTGGGCCGGTGGCCGGTGGGTATTTGACCCAGGCTGCGGGGTGGAGGTGGGTGTTTTGGGTCATTGCCATTGCTGTAAGTATTTCTCTCTCTCCCTCTCCAACTTGCCACCATGCATCTCCGCCAGTCTCGGGTACTGATTCATCATCCAGGCCGGTGTCATCTCCTTCGGCTGCTTCTTCTTCTGTCGCGAATCCTACGCCGTCACCATCCTCGAAAAAAAGGCGTCCAATCTCCGCAAATCGACCGGCAACCCCAACCTCCGCTCGAAATTAGCCTCGCCTCTCACCACCAGCGAACTCTTCAAGATCTCCATCATCCGCCCCTTGAAAATGCTCATCTTCTCCCCCATCGTGCTCGCGTTATCCACCTACATGGCCGTCGTGTACGGCTACCTCTACCTCCTCTTCACCACCATCACCGAAGTCTTCGAAACGACCTACCACTTCTCTTCGGGCTCCGTCGGGCTAACATACCTAGGCATCGGGATCGGCTGTCTTGTGGGCGTGGGCGCGTTCGGCTACCTGTCCGATCGGATCCTAAAATACATGACGGCCAGAAACGGTGGGGAAGCGAAACCGGAATTCCGCCTGCCACCCATGATCCCGGGATCCTTCACCATTCCCATCGGCTTGTTCTTGTACGGATGGACGGCTGACAAGGG
The DNA here is from genome assembly GCA_001956345.1 of Ramalina peruviana. Taxonomy (NCBI): domain Eukaryota; kingdom Fungi; phylum Ascomycota; class Lecanoromycetes; order Lecanorales; family Ramalinaceae; genus Ramalina; species Ramalina peruviana. Next base: position 99,786 of record MSTJ01000056.1, read on the forward strand.
GGTCCAGTGGATCGTCCCCATCATCGGGACGAGTCTCGTGGGGTTTGGACTACTGGCGACGTTCATGCCGATTCAGACCTACATGGTCGATGCCTTCACCGTCTATGCGGCCAGTGCGATTGCGGCGAACACGATATTGCGGAGTCTGGTCGGTGCGCTGCTTCCGCTGGCAGGGAGGAAGATGTATGCGACACTTGGGTTAGGATGGGGGAACAGCTTGCTGGGATTCATTGCTTTGGCCATGTGTCCGATCCCGTATGTGTTGTATAGATTTGGGGAAAGGATACGAAAGAGCGACAAGGGAAGGTTGAAATTATGATGCAGATGGATGATGGGAGAGGGGCCAGAGCTTGATTCCGCCGCAGACTGGTACTGCCTTGGGAAGCAAACTGGTGCGGCTGTGGATGGGAGGAAGAAATCGTCTGCAGGGCCATGGCCGTCAGGAGCATAAAATTATAATTATGTCCCTCTAGTGTAATTCTATGCGCAATGGCACTCATCATCGTTGCCTTCAAAAATATTTCCCTATTCAATACTCCCATGATGACCTTTCACCGCATTTCCACTCCACTGCTGTAAGCGAGCTTCTCATCCAGTTCCGTTGCCTATCCCTCATATAGTAAGCGTTCCGCAATCTCTAGCGCTTCTAGCGCTTCTATCTCGGTTCCGGAGTTTTCGCCCTTCTCTTTTCCACCCAAAACACCGACGACCTCAGCCCATGTCCTAATGAGGGCGGATTGGCAGGCATGCCGGACACGTCTGGTGACTCTAGAACCTGTATGCTCCGGATACTACTGGTATTGAGACCTTGCCTTGCCATGGTTGCGATCCTGCAAACCTTCGTATTTACCTTCCTTCGTTTCTTGCCTGTTGCGATTGAAGCGCGGACTTTTGCTAACAGTCCGATCACTGCTGTTTCTACTCCACCGTGCGGTTTGATTAATTCGGGTCTGTGATATAAAAAGCCAATGATGTCCTCCTTGCATTCTTCTATTGTTACTGCATGAGCTTGTCCGCTACCAATCCTTACAGTTGCACGACATTGATCCTCAAGCATTGATGCCTCACTCCTAACTCCCACGCCTTCAACTTAACAATCCCTACAAGCAATCACTTCTACGCTACTCACCATGGCAGCACCCACAGCAGCAGAGAATCCAAACCTCGACCTTGAAAAGACCGCCTGCCCGTACAAAATTGACAGCCATCTCGTCGATGAGTCCGAGAAAGCGCAACCTCCCTCTCCATCATCAGATCAATACCACGACAGCAGAGACGAGCCAGAGACGCACCGCAACCTTGACCACTCCAACAGAGCTTCCACGATCGATACAGACCTAGACGTTGAGAAGGCGGGAGCAGATATTGCATCTGATGGCGAAGAAGCAGCAAAAGCTGGACCACACGCAGAATCTGATGAAGAAGAGCCGGAGTATCCGACAAACAAGAAGTTGATTCCCATTGTTTTGAGTCTCTACTTGAGCTTCTTCCTCGTTGCTTTGGTATTTCCATCTCACAATCCATTTTGACTGCCATTGCTAATATGATATTCAGGACCGTACAATCCTCGCCACAGCTATCCCTCGCATCACAGACGAGTTCCACTCCTTGGGCGATGTCGGCTGGTACGGGTCCGCCTACATGCTCTGCATGTGCGCCTTCCAACTCCTCTTTGGCAAGATCTATACCTTCTACAATCCCAAGACCGTCTATCTCCTTGCCATCGCCGTCTTCGAGATCGGCTCGGTCGTCTGCGGCGCCGCTCCCAACTCCACTGCCTTCATCATCGGCCGAGCCGTGGCAGGTCTGGGCGCTTCAGGTCTCTTTTCCGGGGCCATCATCATCATCATTAACACGGTCCCGCTACACAAACGCCCTCTATACCAAGGCTTGATCGGCGCCGTCTTCGGCGTCGCCTCTGTGGCTGGACCCCTTCTTGGGGGCCTCTTCACCACCAAAGTCACCTGGCGCTGGTGCTTCTACATCAACCTCCCCATCGGCGGCGTCGCCATGGTTGTTCTCTTCCTCATCCTCAAGATCCCCTCCCCCAAATACGCCAAACTCCCCCTGCGCCAACAACTCATCAACCTCGACCCGCTAGGAACGGCCGTTTTCCTCCCGGCAGTCGTCTGTTTACTCCTGGCCCTCCAATGGGGCGGCACTACTTACGCCTGGTCCAACGCCCGAATCATCATCCTCCTCATCCTCTTCGCCCTCCTCATCTCATCCTTCATCCTCATCCAACACATCCGCAAGGAAAAAGCCACGGTGCCCCTCCGAATCGTCCGCCAACGCTCCATCGCCGCGGGCATGTGGAACCAATTCTGCTCCGGCAGCGCCATGATGATCTTCGTCTACTACCTGCCCATCTGGTTCCAAGCCATCAAGGACGTCTCGGCCGTGCAATCGGGAATTATGAACCTGCCCCTCATCCTGTCGCTTGTGGTCGCCGGCATCATGGGTGGCATCGCCGTGAACAAGCTGGGCTACTACACTCCCTTCATGATCATCTCTTCTGTTCTCACCGCCATTGCCGCGGGGCTGATCACCACCTTCACGCCCACAACTCCGCATCAGAAATGGATCGCCTACCAATTCCTCTTCGGCTACGGGCTGGGGTTGGCCATGCAGCAGGGTTCGCTGGCCGCGCAGACATGCCTGCCGAAGAAGGACGCTCCCATCGGGGTGAGCCTGATCATGTTCATGATGCAGCTCGGCGGCGCTATCTTCGTGTCGGTCGGGCAGAACATCTTTTCCAACTCGTTGGCGCAGGGGCTCAACGGCATCGACGGGCTGGACCCGCAGATCGTGGTGAACACGGGCGCCACGGAGTTGAGGCGGGTGGTGCAGCCGGAGGTGCTGCCGCAGGTGTTGGAAGCGTATAACAGGGCGCTGGTGCAGTGTTTCCGGGTCGCGCTGGCGATGGCGTGTCTGAGTATCCTGGGGAGCGGGAGCATGGAGTGGAAGAGCGTGCGGCGGGAGAAGGAGATGGCGGATCGGGAGAAGAGGGAGAAGGCGGAGAAGGAAGCCGCTGAGGGGAGTTAGGAGACCAAGTCATAATAATTCGCTTTGCGAAAGAAAAGACATGAAAAGCAGGAGAGGCAAGCAATTGCTCGATTGAGCACCTGCCATTTAGCCATAGCCACGAAACAAAACTCATGTACATAGTCCATCCCATCCTAAATACCCCAGATACCCCTCAACTCAGTACCGCAGTATTTACCTTTACACCCCTCACCTTCTCCATCCAGCCCCCCTGGTCGATGCTCACATCACCCTTACCGCTCCAACCCCATCATCCCTCTCCCCTCCTTCCCCCATCCCCTCTTTCCCCAACCCCCCCACGCCCTGCTATCCCACCCCATCCCCATTTATCGTTCATTACCTCAGCATTCCCATCCGCCTCAACCCTTCCACCCCTTTCCCCCCGTTCCCCCTCCCCACTCCGCTCGATCCAAAACCCCCACCAGTCCCTCCCTCCTATCCATCAACCCCTCTCTCCCCTTCCAACACACCCACCCCCGCCTTATTCTATTCTCTCAACTCCGCGAATCATGGCTACAGGATGTAGCACATCCATTGACCGAGCCATGCCCCAATGATATTGGTTCATTCCATTAGGTTTTGTCGGGTCGTGAAGGGTGGTTGGGTATTATAGAGCCATTGATTCGTTAGTGTGATTGTGATTGTTGTTGTGAGTAGGCGCGTTCACACCATCGCCATATCCCAAACCAACCAACAACCCAATCATAGGGAGGGTACCAAGCCGCCGACTTTTTCCAAGGTGGGATGCGGCGGTGCAGCACGGAGGTTCATTGCGTGTTAGAGGGGGGGTGGGGGTGTGTTGTTGCTTTTGCTTTTTCATCTCTTCTCTTTTTTTTATTTTGGGGGGGG